>OY987255.1:102401839-102510853 GCA_963920725.1 Rhamphomyia laevipes
TGGGGTTTTGGAATGCATTCTTTCTATCCCTGTAATCCGTTTTCCCTTACAATCAGCCGTTTTTGAGTTATAGAGTAGCAACCGTGCTCCATATCCATTTTTTTTACTACAATGTTAGTGCTAAAGGGAGTCATACGCCAATTTTTGGCGTATGGAGCAAATTAAGTATGAATTTTTGTAGTATCAAATGCTTATTTCTTAAAAGCACCATATCCATATACAGCGCACATGAGCTAAATTGGAAATATCTAAAGTTGAGTGCTAGTCTGCTCCATATATATGTGCTAAGTAGTATTTTGCATGGATATGCGTCATTATGCAAATCGAAAATTTTAAGTGCTTATTCGGTCTATATCCATATGTTACGAGTGTAATTGACTATTTTTATTAAGCAAATGAAAAATGGAAGAGAAAGGAGGTGTGGGTATAATGGAATCACCGCTTCCAACTTTGTGGCGAGAACTTTTGGAGTAAGTTTTTTTATTGTATATTTTTGTGTAGTAACTATTAATGGTTTTAAAATTTAGTGTACAACACTATATTCTCCCAAATACTGATGAATCAGACCAAGAAAATATTTGTAAGTCATAATTTCATATTATGTCAGATTAATTATATTTAGGGATTGCAAGTAAACTAGATTTTTCGATTACTTATAAAAATTCCGGAAATACTGGGTATTGCAAAACAGTAACTTGTTCAAAAAAGCATTACTAATGTTCACGTAACCTGAATTAATCATTATTCAAGTGAAGAAATTTGTTAGAACTTTGTTTTATAAATTTTTATTCAATATTTTTTTCTTTTGACTAGATTTTCTTATTAAATCTTACGATAATTCTACTGTATTTTTTTTTATACAAATTTATTCATCTGAATTACCGATAATGATTAATTCAAATTCCGTGAAAATTAGTAAGTCTTTTTTATTAATTTACTGGTTTGCAATCCCTGATATAATATTATAAATTCATTCTACGCAAAATTGACAGTGTACCTACGAAAAAATTAGGGGATTCCCGAAAAATAATTAATATTTAGCTACGTCCTGCTCTACAGGGTTTGCACTCCAAATTCGCCCTTTTGCAAATCAAATTCATCCTTTTACAAATCAAATTCACCCTTTTGCAAATCAAATTCAACTTTTTGTAAACCTTTTGCAAATCAAATTTAACTGATAATAAAAAATGTTAATATTATGGAAGCATGGTTAATTAAGGACAACGTAAGTCTTCATAAGATGCGTGAGATACGTGATTTAGTTGAACGGACTAGACACACATTAGTTTTTCTCTCGCCTTACTCCGCCATGATGAACCCAATAGAAGAAGTATTTTCGAAAATAAAATGTAGTGCCCGTAATATGTTAGCGAATCCTGGGAATACATTACATTTAACACATGTAATTGAGCAATCAGCGGCAACTGTTAGTTCAACAGATTGTAATAACTATTACGAACACATGTGTATGCAATTTCCGTCAGCTTCTGCAGGAGAACCTCTATAAATACAATGTTTAAAAATTATTTTATTTATTTTAAATATCAGTTTTTCATATTGTTAAAATAATTTAATTTTGAATTGTAAAAAAAATGGTTTTGTCTTTATACTTCTTTGTAACTACAAAATATTAAATTTGAAATACTTATTATTTTTTGTTTAATTTGAGGGTGTTTACTTTTGAAGTTTTGAAATATAATTTATTTAGGAATAACAATTGACATATAGAAGGAAAAAATCAACTGCTAAACTAAAAAATTAAGTTATCGAAACATTTTTTATTAATAGTTGAATTTGATTTTCAAAAGGTTTAATTTCATTTACAAAAAGTTGAATTTGATTTGCAAAAGAATGAATTTGATTTGCAAAAGGGTGAATTTGGAGTGCAAACCCAGTAGCAACAACTCCCAGATACTCGAACACTGATACATCTTCCTCAGATGGAAGAGGATTTTTCATGTATGTACTAATTAATTAAGTTTATTTTAAAGTCTTCTATATTTTTTTATTTTACAGCTGATGACAGCGGCAACGATCCAAACTTTATACCAGAAGAAGCTACATCGCATAAAGTATCTGAAAAATGTTATATTGAATCGCAGCTTTCATCCTCTTGCAGTTATAATGGTATTTTTGTTTTATTATTATTATTTTTTTATATATTTTAATGCTAAATCAATATATGAAGACATTTCTAATGTTGGACCAACAGCAGTTTGCATCATATACATTTTTTGAATTTACGAAGTCTGTCGTCTGATTATAGTTCTTCAGGTAACGCCATGAAGTTACATAAAATACTCATATTTTTTTACTTTTTCTATAAGTCAAGAGTAGTTAATATATGTATGTTCTGCATCACTTTTTTCCATACATATTCAGACTTTTGACCAAATTTTTCTAGATCACTTTTTCCATACATTTTCTAGATCACTTTTTCCATACATTTTCTAGACCACTTTTTACCCCCATACATATTCAGACTTTTGACCAAATTTTTCTAGATCACTTTTTCCATACATTTTCTAGATCACTTTTTCCATACATTTTCTAGACCACTTTTTACCCCATACATATTAAGACTTTTGACTAAATTTTTCTGATATTAAGACTTTTGACTAAATTTTTCTGGACCACTTTTTTTCAATTTTGATCAATTTTTTCTAAATCAATTTAAAAAAAGTCGCCGGCCGAGGATTTGAACCGTTATAGTTTGAATTGTAAGTTGGAGTCACAACCAACTGGGCCACCAACAGTTTTGATTTTGTTTGGAATACCGATTGTATGAAAATAAGGTTGAGCAATGGTAAAGATTGTGCGTTTATACGTAATAACAAATTTTACATTCAAAAAACCTAAAACAAGTTGTCGATACAAAAATAAATTTTGTTTTTGTTGCTATTTGCTTTTGTCTTCTTTGTAATTTTGTGAGGTCTAGGCAATAAGATATTTTTTTGATTAAATTAAATGGTATATAAATTTATAATCATATATAATAACATTGAACTTGATCATAATAATTATGAACAAGTTTCTTAATCAATATTTTTACATAATATATTGATGAAAAACAAACAACAACAAAAAACATATAAAATGAATTTGTGTATACGAATTCTAAAATATATGATATTTTTCATAAATACTGTAATGAAATTTGATTTTTTAGATTTTGTGTTGTTGCTAGTTATCTTATTCGGCTTTTTTTAATAAATTTAATGATGCAAAAATTTATTTAAGTTCAAGTTCAATTTTTTATATTATTGTGTTGTTGTCATTTGTGATCTGACAAATAGTTTGTAACTTTCAAAATAAAAAAAACCAAAAATGCAAGTTCAAGAATAAAAAAAAACTAAAATTAAAATAAAGTAATTTATATGAAAACCATAAATCATTGTCAATCACACCTACGTTACAAAGAACTAATATTTATCCATGCTAAATATATTTATATATTGTAAAAAAATATAAATTTAGTTTAGTGTGCAGAATATCATTGACCGCGGTGGATATAGTAGTAATTTCTAATTTTTTAAACGATTATAAACCGTTTTTGTTTGAATATCATAAAAGTAAATTAGAAAGTCTTGTAAAGACATTAAATTCTCTAATTGATAATGGTGTAAAAAAATCACAATTTGGTACTCATTATACAAACTGTATTTGATCAGATAATAATGCAACATCGGGACCTGATACATGTGAATGTATATCAATAACATATAAATATAGAGACGCTTTAAAAGTGATAAAGGGATTTAAAAATAATTACGAGAATTTAATAAGAAGAATTGACGAATTAAAATTGTAAAGATGCTACCATTTATACATCCATTTAGTATGATTATAGCAGGTCCGTCAGGGTGTGGAAAAACAACTTTTGTATGCAATATAATTAGAAGTCATGAAGATTTAATTCGACCAAACATAACTAAAATAATTTGGTGTAACCCTGAATTGTCTGCTATACCAAGAAATTTACCTTTTGAAAATATTGAATTTTTAAATAATATACTAGAACAAATAAATAATGAAAATAACGATAATATTTTAATTGTATTGGATGATTTAATGCTTGAAACATATAATAAACAAGTATGTGAATTGTTTACAAAAGGTTCACACCATAAAAAATTATCAATTATTTTGCTAATACAAAATATTTTTCACCAAGGTAAATACTGTCGTGATATATCATTAAATGCTAAATATCTGGTTTTATTTAAGAACCCCCGCGACAAATCGCAGATTTTACCTTCAGCACGACAAATTTCCTGAAAAAACAAGAGAGTTTGCAAAAGTATATAATGAGGTTACATCAAGCCCTCACGGTTATATTGTGTTAGACTTAACACAAAACATCAATGAATTGTTCCGTATACGCAGTAATATATTTGAAAAAAATGATTGTGTTTGTTATTGTACGCCGAGTGAATTAAATAATAAAGTTTACTGTGAGAAATATGAATCGATTGATGAGAAACCGGCATACATTACATCTTCTAAAAGATCAGAATAAAAAAATTCGTAATAGTATATTAAATAATTGTAATGATGATGTTATAAAGACTTTAATTGAAATTGCTATTAATACTTTAAACGGCAATAATAAAATATCAAAGAAGAGTTTATCATTTTTAAAAAAACATAAAAGAACATTAAGATGTTTAGTGAGTACTAAAAGTAGTTTGAAAGCAAAACGTCGAATTCTTATTCAAAAAGGAGGCTTTTTACCTGTTCTAATTGGAACCGTGCTATCAGGTATTATTGGTAAATTAATAGGAGATTATCAGTCGAAAAATGAATAATATGCAGCGTATGATTGTAATCCCGCCTGAGGTTTTTGTAAAATTTAAAAAATTAGTTGAAAATGAAAAGAATTTAAATATTTTAAATAATAATATTGAAATACTTTTAAATAATAAAAAAATAAACCCTACGCAAAAATGGTACATGCTAAGACAGAATTTAATAAAGTATGCTAATCAAAGACGAACAAGCTTGTCGATACCCCTTCCGTTTAAAAGAAATAATGTTGATACAAAAAATGCTGAAACACAAACAAAATTTAAATTTACCAAAAATCAGGAAACACAATTCAACCCTGATTTTATGAATATTAAACAACAAGAATATTATGATGATGATGAGGATAATGTTTTCGGTTTTGACCCTATAAAAGAGCAACAACAACAAAAGCTGCAATATAGAGAGCAAAAAAATGACGATATAGAAGATATGGAATTTGGAATTGATGATGACGACGCTGCTGAGATTGCCCTGCAGAAAACATTACCTGAAGAGCGTTTAACTAGAAGATTGACTTCTTCTTCTAATTCCAATGTAAGAATGTATGATACAAATACAGGTGGTATTATTACAGTAGCATTACCTGAAAAGTCACCTACAAGACAACGTACAAATTCGAATAGTTCATTTTTAAATCAAAGTATTTTGTCAGTTATAAATACAAGACAACATGCACAAGCAAGTGGTTCATTATTAAGGCAAAGTATTTTGTCAAAATATCCTCCAGAGAAAAACATTAAAAGAAAACAAACGACAATTCACAAATCTCCACCTAAACAATATAAACCATATAATACACCACCTCACTGGGAAAGCTATAAATAAGCATCAAAAGGTTAAATTTACCAATTACAATTATGAATTCGCGAGATAATTTCTATATCACATTATTTAGTAATGATTCAGTTAATTTTTTCCCCGATAATACTCTGGCAACTTTTGAAAATAGAATACCAACACATTTAGATTTAACTAAAGCTGATTGGCAGGTTGGTCTTTCGGAAATTTATGTTAACGACTACCTACAAACTGATAAATATGATAAGCAAAAATCAGTTACTATTTTGTTGGGTGTACATTCAGTTTTAGTAGGTAAAAATAAATTAAATGTTAAAAAACGTCTGGGATATACATTTTACCATGAAGATAATACAAAATTTAGGCACGATGATTGGAAACGAAATTTTTTACCGATACTTATCAACAACATAACACCAGTAGGGGATTGTACACGTGCTGAAGTATTACAAGAATTTTATAATGAGCTGTTAGTCATCAATAACATATAAATATAGAGACGCTTTAAAAGTGATAAAGGGATTTAAAAATAATTACGAGAATTTAATAAGAAGAATTGACGAATTAAAATTGTAAAGATGCTACCATTTATACATCCATTTAGTATGATTATAGCAGGTCCGTCAGGGTGTGGAAAAACAACTTTTGTATGCAATATAATTAGAAGTCATGAAGATTTAATTCGACCAAACATAACTAAAATAATTTGGTGTAACCCTGAATTGTCTGCTATACCAAGAAATTTACCTTTTGAAAATATTGAATTTTTAAATAATATACTAGAACAAATAAATAATGAAAAAAACGATAATATTTTAATTGTATTGGATGATTTAATGCTTGAAACATATAATAAACAAGTATGTGAATTGTTTACAAAAGGTTCACACCATAAAAAATTATCAATTATTTTGCTAATACAAAATATTTTTCACCAAGGTAAATACTGTCGTGATATATCATTAAATGCTAAATATCTGGTTTTATTTAAGAACCCCCGCGACAAATCGCAGATTTTACCTCCAGCACGACAAATTTTTCCTGAAAAAACAAGAGTTTGCAAAAGTATATAATGAGGTTATGTGGGATAGCCGGTAGTATGGCTAACCTACACTTATGTAAATCTGGACTCCAGATATTTAATAAAAATCAATGTATTTCTTTTAATTTATTATAACTTATTTATTTATTCTATTTAATATATTTATTATTTTAATTAAGATTAATTTTATATATATTTATAATTAATATTTATTTATTAAATTGTGTTTAAAGTTTTTAATTATTTTTTTCTTTACACCACACTGCAATTAATTTATTTTATAAATTTTAATAATTTAAATTTTAACTTTTAATCCGTCGCTTGTGAAATCTCTTTTACGATTGATAACAAAATTAATTTTTAATCTACGCTCATGCCCAATTGAATATTTAAATTGTGCATTGAGTAATTTACTTATCCAATCAAATCATTTTTATCATCGATCTTTCGATTTTATAACAATGATAATATGGTCGTACGATATCGAACAATGTTAAAATATTTATTTGAAATTTCTCTATAAAATTATGTTTTAATTACAGGGTGTTGCTACATCACCCTCCTCCGAGTGTAACGCGATGTATATGAATTTTACAAATTAATTAGAAAAAGAAATTAACGATTTTTAAATGAAACACTTTCCTTAATTTTTATCGAAGAGACACCGTACGCGGGTTTCAACCTATCTATTGAGATTGAAGTTTCTTTATTCTTAATAGAGACTATAAAAAATTTTCGGAGTCGTCGAATTATACGATAGGGTCCGTCGTAAGTCGGTGATAAGCTTGGTTTTATCCTGTCGTTCCTCACGAATACGAAATCGCATGTGTTTAAGTCTTTAGGAACAAAGATATTTTTCTGATCTGTCTGCCGAGTTGGTAATGGGATCATTTTTTGCATAGTTTCCCGAAGTTTTTCGATTAGCATATTGGAATCGGTAGACAAAGGCGTTGTTTCGATAAAAAATTCTCCAGGAAGTTTCAAAGTTTGCCCGTACACTAACTCGGCAGAAGAACATTTTAAATCTTCCTTAACCGCGGCTCTAATCCCGAGTAAAATAATCGGTAACTCGTCGTGTCAGTTTGGGATATTTCCGCGAGCCCTGAAGGTATCCTTTAACTGTCGGTGAAAACGCTCAACCATCCCATTAGCTTGGGGGTGGTAAGGAGATGTACGAATGCGATCTACTCCTAGCAATTTTGTGAGTTCTTGGAATAGCTTCGACTCGAATTGAGCACCTTGGTCAGTCGTGAGCCTTGCTGGAATTCCAAATCTGGAAATATAGTTGGCAACGAATGATTTTGCTACTGTAATGGCTGTCATGTCTGGTAATCCGTATGCTTCGGGCCATCGAGTAAAACGGTCGACTATAGTTAATATATATGTATTGCCATTAGAAACAGGAAGAGGTCCGACGAGGTCCATATGTATATGCTCAAATCGTCCTGTCGGAATGTCAAAAATTCCATTTGTCGATCTTGTATGACGGTGAACCTTGGACTTTTGACATGAAATGCAAGTCTTTGTCCAAAGATTCGTGTCACCATTTATATTAGGCCAAAAATATCTGGATGCAACCATTTTTCTGGTTGCACGAATTCCAGGATGGGCCAAATTATGTAAGGTGTTGAAAACAGCACGTCGTAAAGAGTTAGGAACGTAAGGTCTCTTGTTTGTCGTCGATGTCTCACAGTAAATGTCGAAGTCTGGCAACTTTATAATTTCTAGCTTCCAAGATGATTTCGGTTTTTTTAGCAATTCAGTGAGCTCCTGGTCAACTTTTTGCATTTTCGCGATCTTTTTTAAATCAAAACTATCAAAATCGAGCACAGAAACTTCGGAAACACTTGACAAGCTGTCAGCGACAATGTTTTCTTTTCCCGATATATGTCGAATGTCAGTTGAATATTGTGCGATATAATCCAGATGCCGTGTTTGTCGAGGATTTCGTTCTGTTTTAGAACCAATTGCGTGAACCAATGGTTTGTGGTCCGTGAAAATAGTGAACTCTCGGCCTTCTACTGCGTATTTGAAATGTTTAATTGATACGTATATCGCAAGTAGTTCCCGGTCGAAAGCAGAATACTTCCGTTCGGCTGGTGACAGTTTTCGCGAGAAAAACGCCAAAGGTTTCCAGCCGTGCTCGGTTGGTTGTTGTAGAACCGCACCCAAGGCAATATCTGAAGCATCGATTGATATTATATATTTACTATTTGGTTGTGGGTGTGCCAACATAGCTGCGTCGGCTAATGCATCTTTCACTTTTTGAAAGGTGACATTTAATTCTTCGGGCCACGTTAAGATTTTATTTTTTGTCTTTGATTTACTAATTTGTGTTAAATAGCTATAAATTGGAGTGAGAAATTCAGCTAATTTAGGAACAAATCTATGGTAATAGTTTACCATTCCGATAAAACGTTGTATTTGTTTTATTGACCGTGGTACCGGAAAGTTTTTTATTATGTCGACGCGCTCTTCGGATGGCGAAGTACCATTTTTCGATATATGATGGCTCAAAAAGTTGAGATCGGCAACTCCAAAAACACATTTTGAAGGATTGATTGTTATCCCGTATTCCGATAGTCTTTCAAATAATTGACGGAGATGTTTTTTGTGTGTTTTTGGGTCGGGGGACGAAATGAGTATGTCATCAATATAAGCGAATACAAAATCTAGCCCCCGACACACTTCATCCATGAACCGCTGGAATGTTTGCGCCGCATTTCGCAAACCGAACGGCATGCGTCTAAACTCGAAGAGTCCAAAAGGCGTAGTAATGGCCGTTTTGTGGATATCGTCTTCCGAAACGGGTATTAAGTGATATGCCCGAATTAGATCGATTTTTGAGAAAATTTTAGCACCGTTTAAGTTCATCGTAAAATTCTGGATATGCGGTATGGGGTACCTATCGGGAATTGTGGCGGCATTTAACCGACGGTAATCCCCACATGGACGCCAATCGGTATTATTTTTTTTTCGTACCATGTGTAACGGTGACGATACTGAAGAAGACGATGTTTGACATATTCCGAGTTCTACCATTAGTTCGAATTCTTTTTTGGCCGCGTCGTGTCGCGCAGGATCTAAACGACGAGGTTTCGAAAATGGTAGATGGTCTTTTGTGGCTATGTGATGGACTACAGAGTGACGAACTTCTTTGAAGTAATTAGGAGGTTGTGTTATATCTGGAAATTCTGATAATATTTCAGAATATTCGTTTTGCAGGTAACACAGCTTAAGCGTTGGCGTGTTGGATGTGATAGTAAGTGTATTAATTGTTAAATTTGTGAGCGGATCGATGATTCGCTGTTTTTTTAGGTCTACGATTAAACCGAATTTCTTAAGAAAATCAGCTCCAATTATGGCTTTATCTATATCAGCCAATAAAAACTCATGGATAAAATTTCGTCGAAGACCAAGGTTGAGTTTTAACATTTTTGTTCCGAATGTTTTAATAGCTGTGCCATTGGCAGCGGAAAGTGTTATTTCGGAATTAATTTTTTTAGTTTGTGTTTTGCATGGCAGCACCGATAAATCAGCGCCCGTGTCGATTAGGAAAACAATATTGTTGGAATCGTCACGGACGAAAAGGCGGCTGTTGAATTTGGCTGCACCGTTAGCCGCTATCTTCGGTGCGTCAATTAGTTTGGGTGATTGATCTCAGATTTCGTAGGACATTGGCACTTTGTCGCTTTGTCGCCGAATTTTCTATGGTACCAGCACAATTTGTGTGACGTAGATGAAGCGGGTGGAGATCGAAATCTTCTTGAATGTCGACTTGAGCTCCGTGGCTTAAAAGAACTTCTATTTCGGCTCGGTCTAAAATTGTCGTTGCGGCCTACGTCGAGCTTAGCGATCATTGCTTCGATTCTAGATAATCGTTCGTTAACATCGGAATGACCAGTGCTAGGTACTGGAGAATTGCTAGTCTCCGTGTTGGTTCCAGCAATTGCAAAAACGTTCGCATTTTGTTGCGCTTCAAAAATTTTGTCCGCAATATCGGCTAATTCGTTGAGTGGCTTATCGCCAACTGCAACCAACGCGACATGAATTACTTGGGGTAGTTTTCGTAGCCAAAGATTTTTAATGATTGTTTCACTGAAAGTCTGTCCTGCCATTTGCCTCATTGATCTCAGTAATTCAGAAGGATTTCTGTCACCGATGTCTGCCTTCACTATTAGTGATTCTAACCGTTTGGTCTCAGAGATCGAATGTCTTTTTATCAAGGTTGATTTAACGTTTTCGTACCGTTCGGTGTCGGGCGGGTCAGATAAGATGTCGATTATTGATTCGCATGATTCGGGAGGTAACGCTGCTAATTTGTAATTCTATATGCCTGAAATTGTGCCTCGGCTTGTATAAACCAGGTTGCTGGGTTCGTTGGCCAAAAAGGTGGCAATCGGACGCGTACAGAATCGATTTGTCTTTCATTAGTTTCATTCGAATTATTATTAATGATTTTCGACCTATCCGTAGTAGTGTTTGTAGGTTCGCTACCGTCGTTAACCATGGTAAATAGTATTTGTTAAAAATAATTTTATAATAATATTCTAAAAAAATTATAATATATTGAGTAAATATGTTATACTGTTGTTAAAAACAAAAACGAAACCAAAAGAAACCAATAAAAATTAACCTGTTCGATATTTTGTACGACCCGATAAATTATTTCGGATACTAAAAAAATTAAACGTAATTTTTATAAGACCCCGTCCAAAAGCAAATATTGTATTTTATTTTTGGACGACCCTTTATATTATTTTGTGCGCGAAGATAAAAAAAAATGTTTGTGCTTTTGTGTTATCAATCGTAAGTATGATAAGAAATTCTATATAAACTATTAATATCTAATACAGGGTGATGTAAAAAAAAAACTGAATAAAAATATAATATTTTGATATGCGTGTAATATTTTGAAATATGTATATGTATAATTTTATAATAAAAATATAATATTTTAAAATGTAATTGTAATTTTTTTAATAATAAAAATATAATATTTTAAAATGTATACAATTATTGTTTGTTTTTTCTTTTTTTTTTAAAAAAAAAATATGGATTTTTTTAAATTCAAAATGTTTAATACATAAATTGCAACAGTTTTTATTTTATATAATATATTGATTGTATTAATGCAATTTATAAATTTTATTTAAATGTATGAAAATAATTATAATTATTTTAGATAATTATTTTATAAAATTTTGTATAAATTTATATATCCTGAACTATTTTCGAACAAGAAAAATGAATTCAATAAAATGTTTTCTATCAGAATATATTTTAAATTTGAATTTTTATATTAAAATAATGAAAATTTTATAAATATGTTGAAATTTATAATCTTTAAAAAAATATAATCTGATGAAAAAAAAAATGTACTTTTATGAAATTCTGAAATTTACTTTTAATTTTCTAAAATCTACAATTTTAAAATTATTATTTTTTCAAACTTTATGCAAAATAGCTAGTTATTTTTAAGATTTTTTTACAAAAAAAAAGTTTAAGTGCACTTAATTAAAATATACTTGTTGATTTTATTAATTTCAAGAAAAAAAAATATGAAAATTTAGAATTTTATTTAAAAAAATTACTTGGGTTGATTTTCTTGAGTATTTTTCTTTTACCAACTGTGGAACGATGACGTTGCTGATTATGATGATGCTGCAGGATGATGACGTTGTTGATTATGATGATGCTGCAGGATGATGACTTGTTGATTATGATGATGTTGCAGTATGATGATTTACTGATTATATGATAATGCTGCAGGATGATAATTTGCTGGTAAAGATGGATTTTCTATTGAAGTAACAATTTGCCGCTTCTCAATATTGAATTTTATATGTAACTTTTTATGTCACAGCTGTATCTTAGTTTTTAGTGATTTCAATTTTTAATATATAAAAAACTATTTAAATATACTGTTTTTTTAAAATTTTGTATGTTTTAATGATTTTTTTTTAATTTTTACACGTGTTTTTGTATTTTTTTACTGTTCGGTAATTGTAGATATTACAATTGATATTTTTTTTAAAAAAACAAAATTTATTACTTCGTGCTTTTTAATAAAAGTTTATATATGTAATTTAATACCACTGATTGTTTTTTATCCACGTGTTTAAGTCGGGGTCACCAATTGTGGGATAGCCGGTAGTATGGCTAACCTACACTTATGTAAATCTGGACTCCAGATATTTAATAAAAATCAATGTATTTCTTTTAATTTATTATAACTTATTTATTTATTCTATTTAATATATTTATTATTTTAATTAAGATTAATTTTATATATATTTATAATTAATATTTATTTATTAAATTGTGTTTAAAGTTTTTAATTATTTTTTTCTTTACACCACACTGCAATTAATTTATTTTATAAATTTTAATAATTTAAATTTTAACTTTTAATCCGTCGCTTCTGAAATCTCTTTTACGATTGATAACAAAATTAATTTTTAATCTACGCTCATGCCCAATTGAATATTTCAATTGTGCATTGAGTAATTTACTTATCCAATCAAATCATTTTTATCATCGATCTTTCGATTTTATAACAATGATAATATGGTCGTACGATATCGAACAATGTTAAAATATTTATTTGAAATTTCTCTATAAAATTATGTTTTAATTACAGGGTGTTGCTACAGTTACATCAAGCCCTCACGGTTATATTGTGTTAGACTTAACACAAAACATCAATGAATTGTTCCGTATACGCAGTAATATATTTGAAAAAAATGATTGTGTTTGTTATTGTACGCCGAGTGAATTAAATAATAAAGTTTACTGTGAGAAATATGAATCGATTGATGAGAAACCGGCATACATTACATCTTCTAAAAGATCAGAATAAAAAATTTCGTAATAGTATATTAAATAATTGTAATGATGATGTTATAAAGACTTTAATTGAAATTGCTATTAATACTTTAAACGGCAATAATAAAATATCAAAGAAGAGTTTATCATTTTTAAAAAAAACATAAAAGAACATTAAGATGTTTAGTGAGTACTAAAAGTAGTTTGAAAGCAAAACGTCGAATTCTTATTCAAAAAGGGGGCTTTTTACCTGTTCTAATTGGAACCGTGCTATCAGGTATTATTGGTAAATTAATAGGAGATTATCAGTCGAAAAATGAATAATATGCAGCGTATGATTGTAATCCCGCCTGAGGTTTTTGTAAAATTTAAAAAATTAGTTGAAAATGAAAAGAATTTAAATATTTTAAATCATAATATTGAAATACTTTTAAATAATAAAAAAATAAACCCTACGCAAAAATGGTACATGCTAAGACAGAATTTAATAAAGTATGCTAATCAAAGACGAACAAGCTTGTCGATACCCCTTCCATTTAAAAGAAATAATGTTGATACAAAAAATGCTGAAACACAAACAAAATTTAAATTTACCAAAAATCAGGAAACACAATTCAACCCTGATTTTATGAATATTAAACAACAAGAATATTATGATGATGATGAGGATGATGTTTTCGGTTTTGACCCTATAAAAGAGCAACAACAACAAAAGCTGCAATATAGAGAGCAAAAAAATGACGATATAGAAGATATGGAATTTGGAATTGATGATGACGACGCTGCTGAGATTGCCCTGCAGAAAACATTACCTGAAGAGCGTTTAACTAGAATATTGTCTTCTTCTTCTAATTCCAATGTAAGAATGTATGATACAAATACAGGTGGTATTATTACAGTAGCATTACCTGAAAAGTCACCTACAAGACAACGTACAAATTCAAATAGTTCATTTTTAAATCAAAGTATTTTGTCACCTATAAATACAAGACAACATGCACAAGCAAGTGGGTCATTATTAAGGCAAAGTATTTTGTCAAAATATCCTCCAGAGAAAAACATTAAAAGAAAACAAACGACAATTCACAAATCTCCACCTAAACAATATAAACCATATAATACACCACCTCACTGGGAAAGCTATAAATAAGCATCAAAAGGTTAAATTTACCAATTACAATTATGAATTCGCGAGATAATTTCTATATCACATTATTTAGTAATGATTCAGTTAATTTTTCCCCGATAATACTCTGGCAACTTTTGAAAATAGAATACCAACACATTTAGATTTAACTAAAGCTGATTGGCAGGTTGGTCTTTCGGAAATTTATGTTAACGACTACCTACAAACTGATAAATATGATAAGCAAAAATCAGTTACTATTTTGTTGGGTGTACATTCAGTTTTAGTAGGTAAAAATAAATTAAATGTTAAAAAACGTCTGGGATATACATTTTACCATGAAGATAATACAAAATTTAGGCACGATGATTGGAAACGAAATTTTTTACCGATACTTATCAACAACATAACACCAGTAGGGGATTGTACACGTGCTGAAGTATTACAAGAATTTTATAATGAGCTGTTAGTCACTCTGTCGAATGATAAGACATTTAATGTCAAATACACAGCTGTTCCAGATGCAGATAGTCTAAAATTTGTACGTATATCAAAATCTTTTAACGATGAGAGTTTCTATTTAAAACCAGGTATTGAATATACTGTACCAGAGTTAATAAAAGAGATCTTCCAGTAAAAAAAGATATTTTTAATTACCAAAAAACAATACTAGACTTATTTGAACGTACGTTCAAACAAATAAATGATGAAAAAAGCGGTATGTTACTAGTATATAGCGATATCATTCAGCCAGAAATTTTTGTAAATAATAATATACGAGCGTTGCGTGCCATAAATATTGATAACTGTAGAAGACAAAATAATATAGAATTTAAAAATATACAATACGTTCTGTTAGAAAAAAAGATTTTTGAATCTATTGCCATTAATATTTCCGATCAGTATGGTAAAAAAATTTATTTTGTACCAAACTATTATCCCATAAAAATTGTATTACATTTTAAGAGATTTTAATAAAAAAGTATATAAATAAAAACAATACATAAAGCTTTGTCGTTTTACTTAAACATGCATCGTGAATACATTAAATATTATTCATCGCAAGCTGGTGGTAATATAAATGAAATAGGACCACTTTTACAGACATATCCAACAATCCAGCGAGGGCGTGGTCTTGGTAATTTATTTGGAAGTTTATTTCGTTTTTTAAAACCAACATTGACTACTGGTTTTAATTTACTCAAAGACGAAGCATTTAAAACTGGCTCTAATATTTTGTCTGATATAGCGTCGGGGTCAAATCCAAAAGAAGTATTTGAAGAACAAGCTAAAGCAGGAATAAAAATTTAAGAACTTCAGCAGTAAACCAATTGCATTCGATGTATGGTAGTGGTAGAAAGAGAAAAACAAGTAGTAAAACAAAAATATTGCAAGTAAAAAGTAGACGTAAAACTATAAAAAGACATGTAAAACCAAAATTATATTCAATCGGTAGAAAGAGTCGGAAAGCAGGAAATAAAAAAACACGTGTTTTAGATATTTTTAAATAAAAATGGTCATTGTAGAATGCATGAAGTCAGAGTTGGATCTGTTCACAACACCACCAATACAGACAAGTATTTTACGTACTGACGAAGTAGTATACAATCCGTTAGCATCATTGGAGGCCTCACCTTCTACAATAGAATTTGTCTCGCTTGGTAATGGTGATACATACAGAGATTTAGCATCAACATATATTAAATTTAAAGTTCAAATATTAAAACAAGATGGAGCAAAATAGAGTAATGCCGATACAACAGGAACAGGTGTCGATAAAAAGTATATACCCCAACCTAGTGTAGTAAATAATTTGTTACATTCAATGATTAAACAAGTAAATGTAACATTAAATGGAAAAAATGTAACTCCCTCCGATTCGTTTTATAATTACAAAAGCTATTTAATTTCTCTGGTAAGCTATGGAAAAGATGCTAGTACAACACATTTGGAGGGGTCCGGTTGGGAGTTAGTAAACCAAATGTTCATGATATTAATAACGGAGGCTCCAAAATAAGACAGAAACAGTACAATAACTCTTCTACTGTTGAATTAATGGGTAAATTACATATAGATTTTTTTAACACGAATTACATATAGATTTTTTTAACACGCCTACTTTGCTTTTAAGCAATGTTGATGTGAGAATTGCGATAACACTTGAAAAACCAAAATTTTATTTATTTTGCGCTGATACGGATGAAAGTTATTTAAAAATTCATGAAGCAACGCTCTACATGAAACATGTTACAGTTAACCCTAATATTTTATTGGCTCACAACGCTATTCTTGCAAAAGCTAATGCAAAATACCATTACAAAAGAGGAGAATTAAAAACATTTACAATACCAGCAAATACTTCAAACATTTCATTGGATAATGTATTTATTGGTCAGCTGCCTAATACATTATTATTTTGTATGGTAAATAATGAAAACTTTAATGGAAAACGATCAAAAAATCCATATCATTTTGATCACAATAACTTATCACAATTTCAATTATATGTAAACGGTGCACAAGTACTAATTCACCAATTGAAACAAATTTCTCTGAAAGTTTTTGTAATACCAGAGCATATTTAACATTATTCAAAGGTACAGGAATACATCATTCCGATAGAGGTCATCAGATCACAAGAGAATATTTTTCAAAAGGTTACACAGTATTAGCTTTTGATTTATCAGCTGATGGATCAGGTAACGAAACATGTCAAAACCTGTTAAATCAAGGTACAGTACAAAATATCCTCCAGAGAAAAACATTAAAAGAAAACAAACGACAATTCACAAATCTCCACCTAAACAATATAAACCATATAATACACCACCTCACTGGTAAAGCTATAAATAAGCATCAAAAGGTTAAATTTACCAATTACAATTATGAATTCGCGAGATAATTTCTATATCACATTATTTAGTAATGATTCAGTTAATTTTTTCCCCGATAATACTCTGGCAACTTTTGAAAATAGAATACCAACACATTTAGATTTAACTAAAGCTGATTGGCAGGTTGGTCTTTCGGAAATTTATGTTAACGACTACCTACAAACTGATAAATATGATAAGCAAAAATCAGTTACTATTTTGTTGGGTGTACATTCAGTTTTAGTAGGTAAAAATAAATTAAATGTTAAAAAACGTCTGGGATATACATTTTACCATGAAGATAATACAAAATTTAGGCACGATGATTGGAAACGAAATTTTTTACCGATACTTATCAACAACATAACACCAGTAGGGGATTGTACACGTGCTGAAGTATTACAAGAATTTTATAATGAGCTGTTAGTCATCAATAACATATAAATATAGAGACGCTTTAAAAGTGATAAAGGGATTTAAAAATAATTACGAGAATTTAATAAGAAGAATTGACGAATTAAAATTGTAAAGATGCTACCATTTATACATCCATTTAGTATGATTATAGCAGGTCCGTCAGGGTGTGGAAAAACAACTTTTGTATGCAATATAATTAGAAGTCATGAAGATTTAATTCGACCAAACATAACTAAAATAATTTGGTGTAACCCTGAATTGTCTGCTATACCAAGAAATTTACCTTTTGAAAATATTGAATTTTTAAATAATATACTAGAACAAATAAATAATGAAAATAACGATAATATTTTAATTGTATTGGATGATTTAATGCTTGAAACATATAATAAACAAGTATGTGAATTGTTTACAAAAGGTTCACATCATAAAAAATTATCAATTATTTTGCTAATACAAAATATTTTTCACCAAGGTAAATACTGTCGTGATATATCATTAAATGCTAAATATCTGGTTTTATTTAAGAACCCCCGCGACAAATCGCAGATTTTACCTTCAGCACGACAAATTTTTCCTGAAAAAACAAGAGAGTTTGCAAAAGTATATAATGAGGTTACATCAAGCCCTCACGGTTATATTGTGTTAGACTTAACACAAAACATCAATGAATTGTTCCGTATACGCAGTAATATATTTGAAAAAAATGATTGTGTTTGTTATTGTACGCCGAGTGAATTAAATAATAAAGTTTACTGTGAGAAATATGAATCGATTGATGAGAAACCGGCATACATTACATCTTCTAAAAGATCAGAATAAAAAAATTCGTAATAGTATATTAAATAATTGTAATGATGATGTTATAAAGACTTTAATTGAAATTGCTATTAATACTTTAAACGGCAATAATAAAATATCAAAGAAGAGTTTATCATTTTTAAAAAAACATAAAAGAACATTAAGATGTTTAGTGAGTACTAAAAGTAGTTTGAAAGCAAAACGTCGAATTCTTATTCAAAAAGGAGGCTTTTTACCTGTTCTAATTGGAACCGTGCTATCAGGTAATATTGGTAAATTAATAGGAGATTATCAGTCGAAAAATGAATAATATGCAGCGTATGATTGTAATCCCGCCTGAGGTTTTTGTAAAATTTAAAAAATTAGTTGAAAATGAAAAGAATTTAAATATTTTAAATCATAATATTGAAATACTTTTAAATAATAAAAAAATAAACCCTACGCAAAAATGGTACATGCTAAGACAGAATTTAATAAAGTATGCTAATCAAAGACGAACAAGCTTGTCGATACCCCTTCCGTTTAAAAGAAATAATGTTGATACAAAAAATGCTGAAACACAAACAAAATTTAAATTTACCAAAAATCAGGAAACACAATTCAACCCTGATTTTATGAATATTAAACAACAAGAATATTATGATGATGATGAGGATAATGTTTTCGGTTTTGACCCTATAAAAGAGCAACAACAACAAAAGCTGCAATATAGAGAGCAAAAAAATGACGATATAGAAGATATGGAATTTGGAATTGATGATGACGACGCTGCTGAGATTGCCCTGCAGAAAACATTACCTGAAGAGCGTTTAACTAGAAGATTGACTTCTTTTCTAATTCCAATGTAAGAATGTATGATACAAATACAGGTGGTATTATTACAGTAGCATTACCTGAAAAGTCACCTACAAGACAACGTACAAATTCAAATAGTTCATTTTTAAATCAAAGTATTTTGTCACCTATAAATACAAGACAACATGCACAAGCAAGTGGTTCATTATTAAGGCAAAGTATTTTGTCAAAATATCCTCCAGAGAAAAACATTAAAAGAAAACAAACGACAATTCACAAATCTCCACCTAAACAATATAAACCATATAATACACCACCTCACTGGGAAAGCTATAAATAAGCATCAAAAGGTTAAATTTACCAATTACAATTATGAATTCGCGAGATAATTTCTATATCACATTATTTAGTAATGATTCAGTTAATTTTTTCCCCGATAATACTCTGGCAACTTTTGAAAATAGAATACCAACACATTTAGATTTAACTAAAGCTGATTGGCAGGTTGGTCTTTCGGAAATTTATGTTAACGACTACCTACAAACTGATAAATATGATAAGCAAAAATCAGTTACTATTTTGTTGGGTGTACATTCAGTTTTAGTAGGTAAAAATAAATTAAATGTTAAAAAACGTCTGGGATATACATTTTACCATGAAGATAATACAAAATTTAGGCACGATCATTGGAAACGAAATTTTTTACCGATACTTATCAACAACATAACACCAGTAGGGGATTGTACACGTGCTGAAGTATTACAAGAATTTTATAATGAGCTGTTAGTCATCAATAACATATAAATATAGAGACGCTTTAAAAGTGATAAAGGGATTTAAAAATAATTACGAGAATTTAATAAGAAGAATTGACGAATTAAAATTGTAAAGATGCTACCATTTATACATCCATTTAGTATGATTATAGCAGGTCCGTCAGGGTGTGGAAAAACAACTTTTGTATGCAATATAATTAGAAGTCATGAAGATTTAATTCGACCAAACATAACTAAAATAATTTGGTGTAACCCTGAATTGTCTGCTATACCAAGAAATTTACCTTTTGAAAATATTGAATTTTTAAATAATATACTAGAACAAATAAATAATGAAAATAACGATAATATTTTAATTGTATTGGATGATTTAATGCTTGAAACATATAATAAACAAGTATGTGAATTGTTTACAAAAGGTTCACATCATAAAAAATTATCAATTATTTTGCTAATACAAAATATTTTTCACCAAGGTAAATACTGTCGTGATATATCATTAAATGCTAAATATCTGGTTTTATTTAAGAACCCCCGCGACAAATCGCAGATTTTACCTTCAGCACGACAAATTTTTCCTGAAAAAACAAGAGAGTTTGCAAAAGTATATAATGAGGTTACATCAAGCCCTCACGGTTATATTGTGTTAGACTTAACACAAAACATCAATGAATTGTTCCGTATACGCAGTAATATATTTGAAAAAAATGATTGTGTTTGTTATTGTACGCCGAGTGAATTAAATAATAAAGTTTACTGTGAGAAATATGAATCGATTGATGAGAAACCGGCATACATTACATCTTCTAAAAGATCAGAATAAAAAAATTCGTAATAGTATATTAAATAATTGTAATGATGATGTTATAAAGACTTTAATTGAAATTGCTATTAATACTTTAAACGGCAATAATAAAATATCAAAGAAGAGTTTATCATTTTTAAAAAAACATAAAAGAACATTAAGATGTTTAGTGAGTACTAAAAGTAGTTTGAAAGCAAAACGTCGAATTCTTATTCAAAAAGGAGGCTTTTTACCTGTTCTAATTGGAACCGTGCTATCAGGTATTATTGGTAAATTAATAGGAGATTATCAGTCGAAAAATGAATAATATGCAGCGTATGATTGTAATCCCGCCTGAGGTTTTTGTAAAATTTAAAAAATTAGTTGAAAATGAAAAGAATTTAAATATTTTAAATCATAATATTGAAATACTTTTAAATAATAAAAAAATAAACCCTACGCAAAAATGGTACATGCTAAGACAGAATTTAATAAAGTATGCTAATCAAAGACGAACAAGCTTGTCGATACCCCTTCCATTTAAAAGAAATAATGTTGATACAAAAAATGCTGAAACACAAACAAAATTTAAATTTACCAAAAATCAGGAAACACAATTCAACCCTGATTTTATGAATATTAAACAACAAGAATATTATGATGATGATGAGGATGATGTTTTCGGTTTTGACCCTATAAAAGAGCAACAACAACAAAAGCTGCAATATAGAGAGCAAAAAAATGACGATATAGAAGATATGGAATTTGGAATTGATGATGACGACGCTGCTGAGATTGCCCTGCAGAAAACATTACCTGAAGAGCGTTTAACTAGAATATTGTCTTCTTCTTCTAATTCCAATGTAAGAATGTATGATACAAATACAGGTGGTATTATTACAGTAGCATTACCTGAAAAGTCACCTACAAGACAACGTACAAATTCAAATAGTTCATTTTTAAATCAAAGTATTTTGTCACCTATAAATACAAGACAACATGCACAAGCAAGTGGTTCATTATTAAGGCAAAGTATTTTGTCAAAATATCCTCCAGAGAAAAACATTAAAAGAAAACAAACGACAATTCACAAATCTCCACCTAAACAATATAAACCATATAATACACCACCTCACTGGGAAAGCTATAAATAAGCATCAAAAGGTTAAATTTACCAATTACAATTATGAATTCGCGAGATAATTTCTATATCACATTATTTAGTAATGATTCAGTTAATTTTTCCCCGATAATACTCTGGCAACTTTTGAAAATAGAATACCAACACATTTAGATTTAACTAAAGCTGATTGGCAGGTTGGTCTTTCGGAAATTTATGTTAACGACTACCTACAAACTGATAAATATGATAAGCAAAAATCAGTTACTATTTTGTTGGGTGTACATTCAGTTTTAGTAGGTAAAAATAAATTAAATGTTAAAAAACGTCTGGGATATACATTTTACCATGAAGATAATACAAAATTTAGGCACGATGATTGGAAACGAAATTTTTTACCGATACTTATCAACAACATAACACCAGTAGGGGATTGTACACGTGCTGAAGTATTACAAGAATTTTATAATGAGCTGTTAGTCACTCTGTCGAATGATAAGACATTTAATGTCAAATACACAGCTGTTCCAGATGCAGATAGTCTAAAATTTGTACGTATATCAAAATCTCTTAACGATGAGAGTTTCTATTTAAAACCAGGTATTGAATATACTGTACCAGAGTTAATAAAAGAGATCTTCCAGTAAAAAAAGATATTTTTAATTACCAAAAAACAATACTAGACTTATTTGAACGTACGTTCAAACAAATAAATGATGAAAAAAGCGGTATGTTACTAGTATATAGCGATATCATTCAGCCAGAAATTTTTGTAAATAATAATATACGAGCGTTGCGTGCCATAAATATTGATAACTGTAGAAGACAAAATAATATAGAATTTAAAAATATACAATACGTTCTGTTAGAAAAAAAGATTTTTGAATCTATTGCCATTAATATTTCCGATCAGTATGGTAAAAAAATTTATTTTGTACCAAACTATTATCCCATAAAAATTGTATTACATTTTAAGAGATTTTAATAAAAAAGTATATAAATAAAAACAATACATAAAGCTTTGTCGTTTTACTTAAACATGCATCGTGAATACATTAAATATTATTCATCGCAAGCTGGTGGTAATATAAATGAAATAGGACCACTTTTACAGACATATCCAACAATCCAGCGATGGCGTGGTCTTGGTAATTTATTTGGAAGTTTATTTCGTTTTTTAAAACCAACATTGACTACTGGTTTTAATTTACTCAAAGACGAAGCATTTAAAACTGGCTCTAATATTTTGTCTGATATAGCGTCGGGGTCAAATCCAAAAGAAGTATTTGAAGAACAAGCTAAAGCAGGAATAAAAAATTTAAGAACTTCAGCAGTAAACCAATTGCATTCGATGTATGGTAGTGGTAGAAAGAGAAAAACAAGTAGTAAAAAAAAAATATTGCAAGTAAAAAGTAGACGTAAAACTATAAAAAGACATGTAAAACCAAAATTATATTCAATCGGTAGAAAGAGTCGGAAAGCAGGAAATAAAAAAACACGTGTTTTAGATATTTTTAAATAAAAATGGTCATTGTAGAATGCATGAAGTCAGAGTTGGATCTGTTCACAACACCACCAATACAGACAAGTATTTTACGTACTGACGAAGTAGTATACAATCCGTTAGCATCATTGGAGGCCTCACCTTCTACAATAGAATTTGTCTCGCTTGGTAATGGTGATACATACAGAGATTTGGCATCAACATATATTAAATTTAAAGTTCAAATATTAAAACAAGATGGAGCAAAATAGAGTAATGCCGATACAACAGGAACAGGTGTCGATAAAAAGTATATACCCCAACCTAGTGTAGTAAATAATTTGTTACATTCAATGATTAAACAAGTAAATGTAACATTAAATGGAAAAAATGTAACTCCCTCCGATTCGTTTTATAATTACAAAAGCTATTTAATTTCTCTGGTAAGCTATGGAAAAGATGCTAGTACAACACATTTGGAGGGGTCCGGTTGGGAGTTAGATAAACCAAATGTTCATGATATTAATAACGGAGGCTCCAAAATAAGACAGAAACAGTACAATAACTCTTCTACTGTTGAATTAATGGGTAAATTACATATAGATTTTTTTAACACGCCTACTTTGCTTTTAAGCAATGTTGATGTGAGAATTGCGATAACACTTGAAAAACCAAAATTTTATTTATTTTGCGCTGATACGGATGAAAGTTATTTAAAAATTCATGAAGCAACGCTCTACATGAAACATGTTACAGTTAACCCTAATATTTTATTGGCTCACAACGCTATTCTTGCAAAAGCTAATGCAAAATACCATTACAAAAGAGGAGAATTAAAAACATTTACAATACCAGCAAATACTTCAAACATTTCATTGGATAATGTATTTATTGGTCAGCTGCCTAATACATTATTATTTTGTATGGTAAATAATGAAAACTTTAATGGAAAACGATCAAAAAATCCATATCATTTTGATCACAATAACTTATCACAATTTCAATTATATGTAAACGGTGCACAAGTACTAATTCACCAATTGAAACAAATTTCTCTGAAAGTTTTTGTAATACCAGAGCATATTTAACATTATTCAAAGGTACAGGAATACATCATTCCGATAGAGGTCATCAGATCACAAGAGAATATTTTTCAAAAGGTTACACAGTATTAGCTTTTGATTTATCAGCTGATGGATCAGGTAACGAAACATGTCAAAACCTGTTAAATCAAGGTACAGTACAAAATATCCTCCAGAGAAAAACATTAAAAGAAAACAAACGACAATTCACAAATCTCCACCTAAACAATATAAACCATATAATACACCACCTCACTGGGAAAGCTATAAATAAGCATCAAAAGGTTAAATTTACCAATTACAATTATGAATTCGCGAGATAATTTCTATATCACATTATTTAGTAATGATTCAGTTAATTTTTTCCCGATAATACTCTGGCAACTTTTGAAAATAGAATACCAACACATTTAGATTTAACTAAAGCTGATTGGCAGGTTGGTCTTTCGGAAATTTATGTTAACGACTACCTACAAACTGATAAATATGATAAGCAAAAATCAGTTACTATTTTGTTGGGTGTACATTCAGTTTTAGTAGGTAAAAATAAATTAAATGTTAAAAAACGTCTGGGATATACATTTTACCATGAAGATAATACAAAATTTAGGCACGATTATTGGAAACGAAATTTTTTACCGATACTTATCAACAACATAACACCAGTAGGGGATTGTACACGTGCTGAAGTATTACAAGAATTTTATAATGAGCTGTTAGTCATCAATAACATATAAATATAGAGACGCTTTAAAAGTGATAAAGGGATTTAAAAATAATTACGAGAATTTAATAAGAAGAATTGACGAATTAAAATTGTAAAGATGCTACCATTTATACATCCATTTAGTATGATTATAGCAGGTCCGTCAGGGTGTGGAAAAACAACTTTTGTATGCAATATAATTAGAAGTCATGAAGATTTAATTCGACCAAACATAACTAAAATAATTTGGTGTAACCCTGAATTGTCTGCTATACCAAGAAATTTACCTTTTGAAAATATTGAATTTTTAAATAATATACTAGAACAAATAAATAATGAAAATAACGATAATATTTTAATTGTATTGGATGATTTAATGCTTGAAACATATAATAAACAAGTATGTGAATTGTTTACAAAAGGTTCACACCATAAAAAATTATCAATTATTTTGCTAATACAAAATATTTTTCACCAAGGTAAATACTGTCGTGATATATCATTAAATGCTAAATATCTGGTTTTATTTAAGAACCCCCGCGACAAATCGCAGATTTTACCTTCAGCACGACAAATTTTTCCTGAAAAAACAAGAGAGTTTGCAAAAGTATATAATGAGGTTACATCAAGCCCTCACGGTTATATTGTGTTAGACTTAACACAAAACATCAATGAATTGTTCCGTATACGCAGTAATATATTTGAAAAAAATGATTGTGTTTGTTATTGTACGCCGAGTGAATTAAATAATAAAGTTTACTGTGAGAAATATGAATCGATTGATGAGAAACCGGCATACATTACATCTTCTAAAAGATCAGAATAAAAAATTTCGTAATAGTATATTAAATAATTGTAATGATGATGTTATAAAGACTTTAATTGAAATTGCTATTAATACTTTAAACGGCAATAATAAAATATCAAAGAAGAGTTTATCATTTTTAAAAAAACATAAAAGAACATTAAGATGTTTAGTGAGTACTAAAAGTAGTTTGAAAGCAAAACGTCGAATTCTTATTCAAAAAGGAGGCTTTTTACCTGTTCTAATTGGAACCGTGCTATCAGGTATTATTGGTAAATTAATAGGAGATTATCAGTCGAAAAATGAATAATATGCAGCGTATGATTGTAATCCCGCCTGAGGTTTTTGTAAAATTTAAAAAATTAGTTGAAAATGAAAAGAATTTAAATATTTTAAATCATAATATTGAAATACTTTTAAATAATAAAAAAATAAACCCTACGCAAAAATGGTACATGCTAAGACAGAATTTAATAAAGTATGCTAATCAAAGACGAACAAGCTTGTCGATACCCCTTCCATTTAAAAGAAATAATGTTGATACAAAAAATGCTGAAACACAAACAAAATTTAAATTTACCAAAAATCAGGAAACACAATTCAACCCTGATTTTATGAATATTAAACAACAAGAATATTATGATGATGATGAGGATGATGTTTTCGGTTTTGACCCTATAAAAGAGCAACAACAACAAAAGCTGCAATATAGAGAGCAAAAAAATGACGATATAGAAGATATGGAATTTGGAATTGATGATGACGACGCTGCTGAGATTGCCCTGCAGAATACATTACCTGAAGAGCGTTTAACTAGAAGATTGTCTTCTTCTTCTAATTCCAATGTAAGAATGTATGATACAAATACAGGTGGTATTATTACAGTAGCATTACCTGAAAAGTCACCTACAAGACAACGTACAAATTCAAATAGTTCATTTTTAAATCAAAGTATTTTGTCACCTATAAATACAAGACAACATGCACAAGCAAGTGGTTCATTATTAAGGCAAAGTATTTTGTCAAAATATCCTCCAGAGAAAAACATTAAAAGAAAACAAACGACAATTCACAAATCTCCACCTAAACAATATAAACCATATAATACACCACCTCACTGGGAAAGCTATAAATAAGCATCAAAAGGTTAAATTTACCAATTACAATTATGAATTCGCGAGATAATTTCTATATCACATTATTTAGTAATGATTCAGTTAATTTTTTCCCCGATAATACTCTGGCAACTTTTGAAAATAGAATACCAACACATTTAGATTTAACTAAAGCTGATTGGCAGGTTGGTCTTTCGGAAATTTATGTTAACGACTACCTACAAACTGATAAATATGATAAGCAAAAATCAGTTACTATTTTGTTGGGTGTACATTCAGTTTTAGTAGGTAAAAATAAATTAAATGTTAAAAAACGTCTGGGATATACATTTTACCATGAAGATAATACAAAATTTAGGCACGATGATTGGAAACGAAATTTTTTACCGATACTTATCAACAACATAACACCAGTAGGGGATTGTACACGTGCTGAAGTATTACAAGAATTTTATAATGAGCTGTTAGTCACTCTGTCGAATGATAAGACATTTAATGTCAAATACACAGCTGTTCCAGATGCAGATAGTCTAAAATTTGTACGTATATCAAAATCTTTTAACGATGAGAGTTTCTATTTAAAACCAGGTATTGAATATACTGTACCAGAGTTATTAAAAGAGATCTTCCAGTAAAAAAAGATATTTTTAATTACCAAAAAACAATACTAGACTTATTTGAACGTACGTTCAAACAAATAAATGATGAAAAAAGCGGTATGTTACTAGTATATAGCGATATCATTCAGCCAAAAAATTTTGTAAATAATAATATACGAGCGTTGCGTGCCATAAATATTGATAACTGTAGAAGACAAAATAATATAGAATTTAAAAATATACAATACATTCTAATACATTAGAAAAAAAGATTTTTGAATCTATTGCCATTAATATTTCCGATCAGTATGGTAAAAAAAAATATTTTGTACCAAACTATTATCCCATAAAAATTGTATTACATTTTAAGAGATTTTAATAAAAAAGTATATAAATAAAAACAATACATAAAGCTTTGTCGTTTTACTTAAACATGCATCGTGAATACATTAAATATTATTCATCGCAAGCTGGTGGTAATATAAATGAAATAGGACCACTTTTACAGACATATCCAACAATCCAGCGAGGGCGTGGTCTTGGTAATTTATTTGGAAGTTTATTTCGTTTTTTAAAACCAACATTGACTACTGGTTTTAATTTACTCAAAGACGAAGCATTTAAAACTGGCTCTAATATTTTGTCTGATATAGCGTCGGGGTCAAATCCAAAAGAAGTATTTGAAGAACAAGCTAAAGCAGGAATAAAAAATTTAAGAACTTCAGCAGTAAACCAATTGCATTCGATGTATGGTAGTGGTAGAAAGAGAAAAACAAGTAGTAAAAAAAAAATATTGCAAGTAAAAAGTAGACGTAAAACTATAAAAAGACATGTAAAACCAAAATTATATTCAATCGGTAGAAAGAGTCGGAAAGCAGGAAATAAAAAAACACGTGTTTTAGATATTTTTAAATAAAAATGGTCATTGTAGAATGCATGAAGTCAGAGTTGGATCTGTTCACAACACCACCAATACAGACAAGTATTTTACGTACTGACGAAGTAGTATACAATCCGTTAGCATCATTGCAGGCCTCACCTTCTACAATAGAATTTGTCTCGCTTGGTAATGGTGATACATACAGAGATTTAGCATCAACATATATTAAATTTAAAGTTCAAATATTAAAACAAGGTGGAGCAAAATAGAGTAATGCCGATACAACAGGAACAGGTGTCGATAAAAAGTATATACCCCAACCTAGTGTAGTAAATAATTTGTTACATTCAATGATTAAACAAGTAAATGTAACATTAAATGGAAAAAATGTAACTCCCTCCGATTCGTTTTATAATTACAAAAGCTATTTAATTTCTCTGGTAAGCTATGGAAAAGATGCTAGTACAACACATTTGGAGGGGTCCGGTTGGGAATTAGATAAACCAAATGTTCATGATATTAATAACGGAGGCTCCAAAATAAGACAGAAACAGTACAATAACTCTTCTACTGTTGAATTAATGGGTAAATTACATATAGATTTTTTTAACACGCCTACTTTGCTTTTAAGCAATGTTGATGTGAGAATTGCGATAACACTTGAAAAACCAGAATTTTATTTATTTTGCGCTGATACGGATGAAAGTTATTTAAAAATTCATGAAGCAACGCTCTACATGAAACATGTTACAGTTAACCCTAATATTTTATTGGCTCACAACGCTATTCTTGCAAAAGCTAATTCAAAATACCATTACAAAAGAGGAGAATTAAAAACATTTACAATACCAGCAAATACTTCAAACATTTCATTGGATAATGTATTTATTGGTCAGCTGCCTAATACATTATTATTTTGTATGGTAAATAATGAAAACTTTAATGGAAAACGATCAAAAAATCCATATCATTTTGATCACAATAACTTATCACAATTTCAATTATATGTAAACGGTGCACAAGTACTAATTCACCAATTGAAACAAATTTCTCTGAAAGTTTTTGTAATACCAGAGCATATTTAACATTATTCAAAGGTACAGGAATACATCATTCCGATAGAGGTCATCAGATCACAAGAGAATATTTTTCAAAAGGTTACACAGTATTAGCTTTTGATTTATCAGCTGATGGATCAGGTAACGAAACATGTCAAAACCTGTTAAATCAAGGTACAGTACGAATTGATGCAAATTAGCAAATTATGAATTTAAATATTCATATCCGACTGCAAAATTAACAGCAGAAACGCAAAATTATGTTACAAATGGAAATTTATACAATGAAAATATCACACAAACGTTAGAGAAAAAATTGAATGAATTTGATATGATATTAGTTAATGGCAAACAAAAAAAAGAATTTTTAACTCAATATGTAAAATGCAATTCGAAAATTTACGATTTTTCAAACTTAATAGAGCAGCATGAATACGCAACAGATTACAAAAATTCTTCGGAATAATAAATACACACAAACTTGTTTTAGAGGCGTATATGCTTTTAATCGTATACCAAAACGATTTGCAAAAAAACCTACTTTCATAATTGTTAATTCTGATCCTGATACTAGACCAGGTTTGCATTGGTTTGTGTTGTAATTTCCCAAGTCCGGATGTATAGAATATTTCGATTCGTATGGCAATCAAACAATTAAAAGAAATTTAATTGCAAAAATTAATGAAAACTCTTCAAGCCGCATATTATTAGCCCGGTGCACAAGAGGCTTAGGGGGCCCCCGCAACTATAATGGCCAAAGATGTTTTATAAGAAACGAAAAGCGCTTACAAGATGACTATTCCGATGTGTGTGGACATTATTGCTGCGTTTTTGTATATTTTCGTAACAGAGGACTAACAATGCAACAATTTTTAAATATTTTTAGTTCGAAAAACTTTGAAGACAATGATAAATTAATTTTAAGATTATTTAAGAATATTTTCTATAAAACAAATATGTAATAAAAATATAATTTTTTTAAAAATCAACTTTATTGTTTTTTAATAAATACATATAAATATTTAAACAATTTTTTACAGCACATTTAATATTTCCATGTTTATTATTATTATTTTGGTGAATTTCACAATGTGAAGTATAGTTGTACAAGTCGTCTAAGCGAGGAATGTCATTCAAACCGATAATTATTGATTTCTTTATAAAAGGTTCGCCTATGCAATGCGAATATGAATAAGAAGTTATAAAGTCTTTTATTTCGTATAATTTTTCCCATTCGGTTTTGTTCAACATAAATGTCATGTTTTCAATTTCAGCTATGTTGCAAATGGTCTCTGCAAAATAAGTGCAGAAATAGTATGTGAAGATCATTGGCGATTTTCCCACTTTATCTATAACAATATTAGTTTCAAATGTTGATGGATTAATTCCGGCTGAAATTTTTGCAGTATGATTATCGTTCAGGAAAAAATGATACGCCAAAAGTAAATTATTCTTTTGAATGTTACTTTTTATGTCAGCGATAGTTTGCTCTGATGCACTCATTTCTAAACTGCAAATATAACTAAATTAATTTCTCTGAAAACCAAAAATATGCATATTTATTTTAATATACCATCGCTAATCTAATATTTCGCTCTTTGGTATCCAAGAATTATGACTCTCATCAAAACCCAACCATTTAACATAGACCATATCCCCCCTTTTTCGAATAACTCTTTCAACTAGATATACATCTTTGTTTTTAACTTTTTGCAGTTCAAATTCGTAAAATCCTCCTTTTATAATTTGTTGTTGGTAATCTTGTAGTACATATGTTACGGGGTTGGTTAATTGAATTTTGATAATTGTAAAGATTTCCGTTGACCAATTGGGTAAATAACCTGTATCAAATTTGCCTTTAAATTTAGATATTCTGACAAAATCACCAACTTTGAATTTTCCTCTTTGAAAGATTTTAGGTCGATTGTAAACTGTCTTCAAGAGCAGTTTTTCATGACGTTTTTCAACTTTTGACGGCTTCATTTTAATTGTACGATGTGTAGTGTTATTGTACTGCGACACAGTTTTATCCAATATTTTAGTCCAGTTGTAGTTGCCATTCAAGCTAAACATTTTATATAGTTTAGTTTTTAAAGTACGAATTGCTCGTTCGGCAATTCCAGCTTTGATTATTGTAAAACTCGTATAATGGTTGATAGCGTGTTTTTTCATCAAATTGTTAAAATACGAATTGAAAAATTCAGTTCCCATATCAGAATGTATATTTTTAGGTATCACATTATTTTCAGCAAATATATCGATCATAGCTTGAGAAACTTCAACTCCAGTTTTGGTTTTTAACGCTTTCACATACATAAATTTGGAAAAAATATCAATTACAACCAGAATGTACTTATAGTTATAATTGTATTTTTTTATTGAGGACATATCAATTTGCCAAACATCATTTAGACCTTTTTGTATGTACCTTCGACGTATAAATTTTTTCTTACACTTTTATGTATTTCATCAACAACAATTTTTTTTTGTGACATTTTATATTTTTTTTTTTCTTAATACAAAAATAAAATTATACAATTGGTTTTTTTTTTTATTATTATTTTTAAATAAGTAAAGAAATTTTTTTATCAGATATTTGCCAGATTGGCTATATAAATATATATTATTTTTTAATTATTATTTCTTTCCCTTAAATACCTTTTACTTATATACTATTTTAAATATCAATGCGCGGCGTCATGATGGCATCATTCGTGACGTCCTCACCCATGAAAGTATCATCCGTGAAGGCATCAGCCAAGCTTATCTTATAATTACCCCAAGCCAAAGTTTTAATATTATCTTCTTAAATGTAACGTTTTGTATCGCTCGAACTTAGAACTAACTTATTTAAATTTTGAGTATGAATTGTATGCAACATAGATCGAATAAGGTTCATATTTCGGTAATACAATTCTTTGTTTAACAAACAATTTTTAAAATTATTCATTGAAATATCGTTTAGAGCACATTTAGTAATGCCTTTAACCTTTTTTATTAGGCGTTGATCGACAACATCAATCATGTACACTTTTGACAGTAATCCAATGAATTCTTTCATAATTCTACCTTCGTTTTCATCTTTAAAAAAACCTACTTTTTTCTTATTAATTATAGGAAAATTAAATGGATTATCTATTTCATAATTCGATGTATCGAAACGTTCTGCTAAATCATTCCTTATATCATTATAAAAATCATCGGGTTTTATTGTATAAACAAAACTATCCGTATCAATGTAATTAATATCAACATCAGTTCCAAATTTCACTTTGGTGTAATTGTAATGGAAATCATACATTAACAATTTCGACAAATCCAATACCGTAAATCCTAAATAAACCGGTCTATTAAGTGTTAAGATATCCCGATTTAACTGAATTGCAGCTAAATTTTCCGTAAAATATGAACAACTGTGAAAATTTGGTTTGGCTATTAGAGCTCTTGCTCCTAACCGTCTACCATTACTTTCCCATTCCGTTGCGATTTTGATATTTTTACGTTTAAATATATTTTCAATTGATTTACCGAAAAGGCTATTATTGATATTTTTAAAGAACATTTTTTGAAATTCATTTTTTGCTTCGGATCGGTGTTTCGTATTCAAGTCAATAAAACTCTTCATAAACGCCCTTTGACAGAATTGTATACCTCGGTGGATTTTTTTCAATTGCATCCCATTAGCTAAACATTGTTTTAAATTTCGATAATGTATAATGTAATTTTTTTTATCATGCAAGTCTAAAATTAATTTTTTATTTTTACAATTGGGCGTTAATTTATTTTCAGCGCAAAATGGCAAATCATTGTGTTTATCATGCAAATCATACGGGTAATCTAAATCAACTTCTAGAATGTAACCTGTTTCTGCATCATCATTGATGCTTTCAATTATATCCATTATACTGTTGGGATTTTCAATCCATTTAAAGTTTTTACATGGTAAACATTCTGTTAACGCATATGCATATAGGTTATTACAATCGCAATACATTAAATAAATACTCGGCTCTTCAGGTTTATATTCCGCACCCATATATTTATTATTTGCAACTGAATTTCTGAGAGAGCATTGACTTATGCCGCCTCGAATGCCATTTGAAATAAAATTATACATGTCTGAGTCTGTCAGCAGCTCTAATTCAATTTTAGTATATTTGAGCATAACTTGCCACGCAAGACCAGGCGTTGTGTAAAGTTGAGCACTATCCAAGTCGTATATTTGCTTGCATGTTTTTCGAAAATTTTCATACACGTCTGCAAGTATTAAAACATCTATTTTTAGATAAAGTTTTAAATAATCTTCCAAGTTTCTGCAGTTGAATAAACTCCAGACATTTAACGCATGTTCATATTCGCTATCTGCACAAGCAACTTTCGTCAAATCGTTATAAAACGTATTTTGCGGTGGTAAATTCGATTCCTTCAATTTTGACCAACTGTCCAAATATGTGTACGGAAATACTCCTTTTCTTTTCGCTAACTCAAATTCGATATTGTCGGGGAAAAATATTTTTGTATTAACAAACTCATTCGAGTCTAAATTTTGCGCCAACTTGTCCAAACTTGACGGCATAAAACAAAACGAATCTAAAAATCTCAAGTTGAAATGTTTTCCGCCATCTATATAAATTTGTTTACTTAACGATATATAAATCTCTTTATTTAGAGGGATAACATTAATGGGACCAGTTATTTCATTTAATTCCTTAAATAAAAGATGACAATCATATTTTGAGAAATTATGGAAAAATATAGGGAAAAAATTACAATCCCTATAATTCAAATTACAATTTGAATGAGCAGGCCCCCGATATTTACCAGTAAAATGGCAATGGTCGCGAACTCTATCCGATGAAAAATCTAGTAAACTTTTACAAATATGACAAATTCTACTAGTGGTTTGTCGAACAACTTCATCAAAAGTCAACGCATTCATTGGTTTTGGGTTTAAAAAATAATTTAAATACAATTGCTTACATTCATTTGCCACCGATAAAATAAATTCTTTCGCGCAATGTTCACCAGTAAAAACAAAATACTTATTTAAGTTACTAATGCGACTGGGATTAGTCCAAATGCGACTGGGATATGTTTTTGAATATTTGTTGTAGACGATTTGTTCGGATTTGGTATGCAAGTATCAACGTTGCAACATACTTTCTGAATCGGCGTATATAACAAATGGAACCGTTGCCTGTAAATTAGCGCTTTTATATTTTAAAATTCTATCATCTGGTTTTGGCATCTTAACAACAACTTTATTGCAATATGGAATGTGCTGTTCTAATTTTTCATTAGTCTGAAAATGTTGCAGGCAAACTGAACATAAAAACATTGCGCGTGTGCTTCCAGTAATTTGCGAACGCATAAGTCTAGATAAATTTTTTATGTATACGTAATGGTAATTTTCTTCCTTTTGCAATAAAAGTAAGTTAATATGATGAGTTCTGTTTTGATATTTTGTGTGATAAAAAGGTCCTACAATTTGCAAACTTTGGTCTATAGTTTCATAACCGTATACATTACAATACAACTAATTTCAGGATTTATTTCCTCGAATTTATAAATTTCTTGAATTCTAAGTGGAAATTGAAGACCAGAGAATTTAACCGTTAAATGTCCTACAATAATTTCATCATCTGAAATATTGCTAATATTATAGGAAGTTATCCTATTGGCATTGGCAGTTTGAGGCTTTAAAGACGCAATTATACACCATTTAAAACAATACTCGTCATTATTTTTAATATTTATACATGCATGTTTCAATTGTAGGTATTTTGGTAATGGAATATATGTCGATCCGCGAATTGGACAATATTTGTTGATATTAATTTCAAGATGCGCGATTCTTATTAGCGACCAACCCGAATCTTTTTCTTGAAACTCATCTGCATTAGATGCGATGCGATTAAGCAACTTATTTAGCGTAGCCGATATATTTTGAGTATTTTCAATTAAACTCATTTCCGTATTAAACGACTTTATATCTAAATCGTATTCGTTATCTTTAACTATTTGTTGGGGTTTAATGTATTCACCGAATAATTCTAAATTAAATTTAAATGCTTTATGTTTTATAACACTATTGTTTAATATATTTATAAGATCTTTGTTAATAATTTTTAAAAAATTACTTATATCTAATTCCGCTTCATTGCGATTTTCAATTAAAAACGTTTCCAACCGATTTTTAAAACATGATTTTATTAATTTTACATTATCATTTATAGTTATCATTACATTTTTTCTATGTGTGTTGCTTTTCAAATGTGATGTCCAGCGGTTACTTTCCATATATTTGCTGCATTCTTTACAAATTTTTTTTTCACATCTGATGATGATGATGATGCTGACGTTGATGCCACCGATGTATCATTGTGTACAACGCTAATATGTTCAGTAAGGTTTTTTTTTGATAAAAAAATTTTACCACACTTTTCACATAAAAATTGTTTATCATTATTATTGTTTTTAATTTTTTAATTTATTTTATTTTATTTACGCACGGAAAACTTGAAATTGGGAGAGTTGAAGCTATCGCGACCTAAATATTTCATATTTATATTGACTTTGTGGTCACCATCTGTAAGATTTAGCTCTTCAATTATTCGGCTAAATTTTGAAGGGAGCCAATATTTAAAACCACTATCCAGACCTACCAAAATACTGTTTCCAATATTTTTGGTCTTAATATTTTTCACCGCAACAGTTACAATTTTATAGTCTTTGTTTACCTCTAAGTCATTGGTATTAAGGACAGTGTCGTCAAAAGCTGTAATATTACCAACTTTTGACGACAAATAAAAGATGAAAAAAGCGGTATGTTACTAGTATATAGCGATATCATTCAGCCAGAAATTTTTGTAAATAATAATATACGAGCGTTGCGTGCAATAAATATTGATAACTGTAGAAGACAAAATAATATAGAATTTAAAAATATACAATACGTTCTGTTAGAAAAAAAGATTTTTGAATCTATTGCCATTAATATTTCCGACCAGTATGGTAAAAAAATTGATTTTGTACCAAACTATTATCCCATAAAAATTGTATTACATTTTAAGAGATTTTAATAAAAAAGTATATAAATAAAAACAATACATAAAGCTTTTTCGTTTTACTTAAACATGCATCGTGAATACATTAAATATTATTCATCGCAAGCTGGTGGTAATATAAATGAAATAGGACCACTTTTACAGACATATCCAACAATCCAGCGAGGGCGTGGTCTTGGTAATTTATTTGGAAGTTTATTTCGTTTTTTAAAACCAACATTGACTACTGGTTTTAATTTACTCAAAGACGAAGCATTTAAAACTGGCTCTAATATTTTGTCTGATATAGCGTCGGGGTCAAATCCAAAAGAAGTATTTGAAGAACAAGCTAAAGCAGGAATAAAAAATTTAAGAACTTCAGCAGTAAACCAATTTCATTCGATGTATGGTAGTGGTAGAAAGAGAAAAACAAGTAGTAAAAAAAAATATTGCAAGTAAAAAGTAGACGTAAAACTATAAAAAGACGTGTAAAACCAAAATTATATTCAATCGGTAGAAAGAATCGGAAAGCAGGAAATAAAAAAAACACGTGTTTTAGATATTTTTAATTAAAAATGGTCATTGTAGAATGCATGAAGTCAGAGTTGGATCTGTTCACAACACCACCAATACAGACAAGTATTTTACGTACTGACGAAGTAGTATACAATCCGTTAGCATCATCGGAGGCCTCACCTTCTACAATAGAATTTGTCTCACTTGGTAATGGTGATACATACAGAGATTTAGCATCAACATATATTAAATTTAAAGTTCAAATATTAAAACAAGATGGAGCAAAATAGAGTAATGCCGATACAACAGGAACAGGTGTCGATAAAAAGTATATACCCCAACCTAGTGTAGTAAATAATTTGTTACATTCAATGATTAAACAAGTAAATGTAACATTAAATGGAAAAAATGTAACTCCCTCCGATTCGTTTTATAATTACAAAAGCTATTTAATTTCTCTGGTAAGCTATGGAAAAGATGCTAGTACAACACATTTGGAGGGGTCCGGTTGGGAGTTCGATAAACCAAATGTTCATGATATTAATAACGGAGGCTCCAAAATAAGACAGAAACAGTACAATAACTCTTCTACTGTTGAATTAATGGGTAAATTACATGTAGATTTTTTTAACACGCCTACTTTGCTTTTAAGCAATGTTGATGTGAGAATTGCGATAACACTTGAAAACCCAGAATTTTATTTATTTTGCGCTGATACGGATGAAAGTTATATAAAAATTCATGAAGCAACTCTCTACATGAAACATGTTACAGTTAACCCTAATATTTTATTGGCTCACAACGCTATTCTTGCAAAAGCTAATGCAAAATACCATTACAAAAGAGGAGAATTAAAAACATTTACAATACCAGCAAATACTTCAAACATTTCATTGGATAATGTATTTATTGGTCAGCTGCCTGATACATTATTATTTTGTATGGTAAATAATGAAAACTTTAATGGAAAACGATCAAAAAATCCATATCATTTTGATCACAATAACTTATCACAATTTCAATTATATGTAAACGGTGTACAAGTACTAATTCACCAATTGAAACAAATTTCTTTGAGAGTTTTTGTAATACCAGAGCATATTTAACATTATTCAAAGGTACAGGAATACATCATTCCGATATAGGTCATCAGATCACAAGAGAATATTTTTCAAAAGGTTACACAGTATTAGCTTTTGATTTATCAGCTGATGGATCAGGTAACGAAACATGTCAAAACCTGTTAAATCAAGGTACAGTACGAATTGATGCAAAATTAAACTCTCCACTATCCTCAACATTAACGTGCATTGTTTATGGAGAGTTTGATGCGTCATTGGAAATTGACAGGAATCGAAATGTTTACACAAATTTATAAATAGCACTACGATTAGAAATAGTTTTTATTACTCTGTTGAATGTGATACCTGCTACTACATAAATAGAACAAAAAAAAAAAGGCAAACAATAAAGTACCATCATATGCTTTGGTGGACGTATCATTTGTCCGTGATAAATTTGTTCATTTTGGACGTAAAATTACCATTGCAGGAATCGAAGAATCAAATAAACTAGCAAATTATGAATATAAATATTCATATCCGACTGCAAAATTAACAGCAGAAACGTAAAATTATGTTACAAATGGAAATTTATACAATGAAAATATCACACAAACGTTAAAGAAAAAATTGAATGAATTTGATATGATATTAGTTAATGGCAAACAAAAAAAAGAATTTTTAACTCAATATGTAAAATGCAATTCGAAAATTTACGATTTTTCAAACTTAATAGAGCAGCATGAATACGCAACAGATTACAAAAATTCTTCGGAATAATAAATACACAAAAACTTGTTTTAGAGGCGTATATGCTTTTAATCGTATACCAAAACGATTTACAAAAAAACCTACTTTCATAATTGTTAATTCTGATCCTGATACTAGACCAGGTTTGCATTGGTTTGTGTTGTAATTTCCCAAGTCCGGATGTATAGAATATTTCGATTCGTATGGCAATCAAACAATTAAAAGAAATATAATTGCAAAAATTAATGAAAACTCTTCAAGCCGCAAATTATTAGCCCGGTGCACAAGAGGCTTAGGGGGCCCCCGCAACTATAATAGCCAAAGATGTTTTATAAGAAACGAAAAGCGCTTACAAGATGACTATTCCGATGTGTGTGGACATTATTGCTGCGTTTTTGTATATTTTCGTAACAGAGGACTAACAATGCAACAATTTTTAAATATTTTTAGTTCGAAAAACTTTGAAGACAATGATAAATTAATTTTAAGATTATTTAAGAATATTTTCTATAAAACAAATATGTAATAAAAATATATTTTTTTTAAAAATCAACTTTATTGCTTTTTAATAAATACATATAAATATTTAAACAATTTTTTACAGCACATTTAATATTTCCATGTTTATTATTATTATTTTGGTGAATTTCACAATGTGAAGTATAGTTGTACAAGTCGTCTAAGCGAGGAATGTCGTTCAAATCGATAATTATTGATTTTGTTGCGGGTAAATATTTAGACAAAATCTCTTTCTTTTGTAACCCTTTAACGTAGATTTTTGAATATAATCCGAAAGTTTTTATAATACTAGCAATATAATTGTATTCAAATATTCCAGAGTCCCATTCCAAGTTGTTTATATTTTTAGCAATATATTGATTCTATTTGATAGCATCATACTCTAGTTCTTGTTTCGGGTATGGCGGTTTAAAAAAATATATTTTAGGAATAATTGATCCTTGCTCTAAAACAGCCATTTCCTTTACAAAATGCTGTCTGCCATTTCCAATAACACATTGCAAGTCTACAAATACAGTTTTATTCGTGGTACGTAGTTCACACTGATTTAGTTATAATACAACTGATCTTAAGAGACAACTGCACCATTCTTTTATCTTAAATTAAGAAGGAGGGGAAATAAAATTAGGAACACTTTAATCTGACAACAATAAAAAGTACATTTATTTAGCATTTAAAATATTAACATCTTTACATAATACAGGAATTTCAACAAATAGTTTAGAAAAATTAAATAATGAATTATAATTTGGTAAAAAAAAATCATTAGCACTTAATTTTCTTACATTAAATTGATTACATTTTTCATAGTATTGATATATATAATTCTTTATAAAAGGTTCGCCTATGCAATGCGAATATGAATAAGAAGTTATAAAGTCTTTTATTTCGTATAATTTTTCCCATTCGGTTTTGTTCAACATAAATGTCATGTTTTCAATTTCAGCTATGTTGCAAATGGTCTCTGCAAAATAAGTGCAGAAATAGTATGTGAAGATCATTGGCGATTTTCCCACTTTATCTATAACAATATTAGTTTCAAATGTTGATGGATTAATTCCGGCTGAAATTTTTGCAGTATGATTATCGTTCAGGAAAAAATGATACGCCAAAAGTAAATTATTCTTTTGAATGTTACTTTTTATGTCAGCGATAGTTTGCTCTGATGCACTCATTTCTAAACTGCAAATATAACTAAATTAATTTCTCTGAAAACCAAAAATATGCATATTTATTTTAACATACCATCGCTAATCTAATATTTCGCTCTTTGGTATCCAAGAATTATGACTCTCATCAAAACCCAACCATTTAACATAGACCATATCCCCCCTTTTTCGAATAACTCTTTCAACTAGATATACATCTTTGTTTTTAACTTTTTGCAGTTCAAATTCGTAAAATCCTCCTTTTATAATTTGTTGTTGGTAATCTTGTAGTACATATGTTAGTTAGTTAGTTAGTTAGTAAGGGGGGGGGGATTATATCCCCAACACTAGGCCACTAGTTGGCCCATAGGTATCCCCTTGTAACAACAATCTTTACCCTCTACTGCTGTTCAAGCCACCCCGCATTCTTAACAAACCTTAGCAGATCCCTGACCGGGATCCTTACCAACTCCTCAAGTCCATTGAAACGGTAGTTACCTAAAATGCGATACCTACTCCTGCTTAATGCAGGGCAGTCACAAAGCATGTGACTGATATCTTCTGCTACACTCAAGTCTTGGCACCCTCTGCATGAGTCCACCGTGGTTAGCCCCAACCTCTTAGCCATTTTTCCTAATAGGCAATGCCCTGTTATTATGCCCACCGACATTCTCAGGTTGCTCCTGTTCTGTGATAAAAGCAGTTTTGTCCTGCTAAGGTTCCTCTCTGGCCAAAGTCCTTTGGTCACCTGACAGGTGTTGGTATTGAACCATATTTCAGCTACCTTCTTCTCTGTGATTCTGTCAATCTCTTTCTTCACTACACCCAATGGGGCAAGAATAGATTGATCAGCGACCTCTATATCCTTTTCAGAGCCCTTCCTAGCCAGTTCATCAGCTTGCTCGTTCCCGTATATGTCACAATGACCTGGTACCCAACAAAGTTTTACCGTACTAATTCTGCAAAGTGTCTGAAGCACAGCTCTGCATCTCCTAACCAAGCTTGATTTTATTACCATTGAATCAAGCGCCCTGATGGCAGCCTGACTATCGACGTAGATTGTAATATCCTCGTGTGATATCACCTTCATCGTTGCTAGTGAGGCCGCATATTCTATTGCTAGCACCTCCGCCTGAAACACACTGCTGTGGTTTGGCAACCTCACTGATTCCTCTATATTTAGTTTTTCAGAGAAGACACCCGCACCAGTTCCGCTGGTTGTCTTTGATCCGTCCGTAAATATAGCAATCCCATTTTCCGGTATTACCAGATCTCCGTTCCATTCATCCCTTGTCGGGATTCGAATGCTGTAATCTTTCTCAAAGAACATCTGTGAAACTATATAGTCTGTTTGCACTCCTCTAGTATCTAGTTGATATTCTTCCAGTATACCACTATGTGTATACGGCTTAAATTTTAGGGCATTGGACTCACGAAGTCTCAATGCCGACTTCGCTGCATTGTTTTTAACCACCTCGCTCACTTGATGTAGATCGAGAATGATCTCCATGCCTTTAGTTGGTGTGGTACGAAGAGCTCCCGTAACACTTATGCACGCCATCCTTTGTACCTTTTCCAACTTTTTCATCACCGTTTTCTTCTCCACTGCTGGCCACCATACTAGCGCACCGTACATGAGTATAGGTCTCACGACGCTGATGTAGAGCCAGTATGCTATATCCGGCCTAATTCCCCATTTCATCCCTGAAAATCTCTTGCATGTAAATAATGCAGTGGTTGCTTTTTTCACCCTTTCCTCAACATTCTTGTTCCAGTTCAGTTTGGAATCCAATATAATTCCTAGATATTTCGCGCTGTTCGAGAGTGTCAGCTCCACTCCGTTCAGCGACGGTAGCTTAAAGACTGGAATCTTCCTCTTCCTGGTGAAAAGAACCAGTTCTGTCTTGGCTGGATTCACTGATAGCCCACAGCTATCAGTCCACTTCGCTACTATGTTGAGGCCCTTTTCCATCAACATGCTGATAGTATCCAGGAATTTCCCACTTACCAGAATCACAAGGTCATCTGCATATGCAACAACCTTATACCCTTTCCTCTCCAATTCCTTCAAGACACTGTCCATTACCAGCAACCACAGAAATGGCAATAGCACTCCTCCCTGTGGTGTGTCTCTGGTTACAGATAGTGTTATTTCACTAGTGCCCCAACTTGACGTTATGTTCCTTGTCTTCAGCATCTGGCCAATCCAGATTGCAACACCTCTGTTCATACCTGCATCACCTAGCGCTTTCTCAATGGCTTCAGTCCTGACATTGTTGAACGCTCCTTCTATGTCAAGGAACGCTGCCAATGTGTACTCCTTATAATTCAGCGACGTTTCGATTTGCGACACCGTATTATGCAGTGCCGTCTCTACTGACCTTCCCTTCCAATAAGCATGTTGTGCTGTCGAAAGAGAGCCATCTCGACAGTTGCTTTTTATGTGGACCTCCACCAATTTCTCCATTGCCTTTAGCATAAAGGATGACAAACTGATTGGTCTGTAGTCCTTTGCCGTAGTGTGGCTATTCCTACCGGCTTTTGGTAGGAATATAACCCTCACATCTCTCCAGCTTCTCGGTATGTTCCCCATATATAGGCAGCTCCTGAAAATCACTACCAACCATTTTGCCAGCGATTCAGGGGCCCTTTGCAGCATAATCGGTCGAACACCGTCCAGACCTGGTGACTTATATGGAGCGAATGATTTGATCGCCCATACGACCTTCTCCTCTGTCACAATAGCTTTGGCTAACTCCCAAAAATGTTGTGAGCCTCCTGTCCCTTCATGTGTGCACTCATTGTCCACTGGTCGGGAGCCAGGAAAATGGGCCTTCATCAGTTCATCCAGTGTATCCTGGCATGATTCCGCCCATTCTCCATTCTCTTTTGTTATGTAGTTCGGAACGGTTGGTTCCTTCGCCAATAACTTCCTCAGTCTTGCTGTCTCATTGACACCTTCCATTGATTCACAGAACATTTTCCATGATTGCCTTTTGGCTTTCCTTACTGTGTACTTAAACTTCTTTAGACCTTCCTTATAGTTGTCCCAGTTGACTATACAGTTCTCCCTTTTTGCTTTGTTGTGCAGCGATCTTGCAATTCTCCTACACTCTTCTACCTCGGCATTCCACCACGGTGGTTTTCTACCGTTTTTCGTCCGACTGACAGGACAGCTTTTGTCAAAGGCATCTGCCATCAGAGTGCCAATGTCATCAACCACCCTGTCAATCATTTTACTTTTCGTTAGACGTTCCATGGCTGGCGCCTTCAGGGACCCATCTAAAGTCTCCCTGTATTTGCACCAGTCGGCTTTTCGAGGGTTTCTAAAACTGACCCTTTCTTCCCGCTTACAATCAATTTGAAATCTGATCCAACTGTGATCGGATAGCGAGGCCTCATCCGACACCCTCCAGTTCTTTACCGTTAGTGAACTAGAATTAGTGGCTAATGTTAGGTCTAAGACCTCCTTTCTATTTCTAGTTATAAAAGTAGGGGCTGTTCCCCTGTTACACAAACTAAGGTTAGTACCGCTAATATAATCTAAAAGAGACTCACCTCTGTTATTGATGTCTGTACTTCCCCAATGCGTATGATGTGCATTGGCATCACATCCGATCAGTAAATCATACTTCCAGCTTTCTATCGTTCTCCTCAGAACTTCTGACGGTGGCTGATCCACGCTGTCGAATGGCATGTACGATGAGACTAGGAGTGGAGGCTTATCCATCTTACTCCTACCCCATTCTACCACTGTATTGTCCTCATCACTGAAATCATTTAAAAGAAACATTTTATGTTTTTTATTAACTAAAATGCAAGATCTTTGTCTACTCACGCCCCCTTTAAAATACAGGTTAAAATCCTTACCTCTTAAACCTTGTATTATTCCTCTACTGTCGATCCACGGCTCCTGTATGAGCGCAACGTTGATGTTGTGTTGGCTCATATACCCGATCAGGTTGCCTGTTGCAGCCCTACTGTGGTGGAAGTTTACCTGGATCACCTCCATCGTCAGGTCCACCACCACCCACCATCCTCACATAGACATGCGCCAAGCTAAACCTAGCCATGTATCTGTTCTTTTCCAGGAACGGGAGGGAGTCTCTGCTGATGCTAACCAGGAAGTGCTGGCCATGTTCCGTTCTAGCATCGACTTTCAGCACCTTCCAGTCCTCTGCCTTCAGATCTTTATTCTGCCCAGCTAGTAAACCTAGCAACCTATCCGGCGTTTGGAACGGCTTCGGTACCCAGATCCACGCCTTTGGCCTCATAAACTTTACGGTATCGGCTCTCGGGATGGCTCTCAGCCTTGATCCCTCCCAGATACCATCAAGCTTATATAGCGTAGTGCTCAAGAACTCTTTCGACAGTCTATTCGCACATGCCACTATCTTGTACCCTTTTTCCCAACCTGCACCATCAAATTGGATTTCGTCCGCTGAGCCGGATGCGAAATGCTCGATTAGCGCATCTTGAATTTTCTCCTTAACCTTAAGCCATTGGTCGCTATCGAACTTCCCTTCTGGGGAGCCCTCGTCCACAATGGCTACCTGTAGTTCATCAGCTATACCTTTAACCTTCTTAGGGGTTTTCGGCATTATGTTGTCATCTGATCTTCCTCTCTTCTTCCCGTACTGTTCCTTGGCTACCGCGGCTTTTTCTGCAGTAGACTTCGGATCAGTACGCGATTTGTTGTCGCGACCATCTCTTTCCCTAGTCTTTCCAGACGCACCGGATCGAGATGCCGTAACAACTCGTCTATCACCAGCCCCCTAGTCTTCTTATCGGACGCATCGGAGGTTGGTGATGTTGACTTCACCTTTTCAGTGCCAGCCTCCCTAGTCTGCTTACCAGATGCATTGGAGGTCGACACTTTAACCAGTTCTTTCAATTCAACCGATTCAACTATGTGTCTGGCTTCGACAAGTTTTTCCTTGTCCCAGGCACTAAGTTCTTTCGGATCTCTTAATGACAGCTTTTGCAACCGTCTTTTTGCGCTTCTAATTCTGTTTAGAGCATCTTTCCTCATGTTCCTAGATTCAACACCCGTATGTGGGTTAATCTTCCGGAACGCTGTCTCTGTTGGTACGGTGCTGGAGCCTACCTTACCAACTTCCTTCTCCGTGGAGTCTTTCAGATTGATGATGGTCTTATTACCATCAACTTCCATGTCGGAACTAGAATCCGACAGACCCCCTAGCTCTAGACTTCCCAAATCAAGAGTCGTAGATGATGATTGCGACAATGCTCGAAATTCTTCATCTAGATCAAATTCAGTAACAATACGTGAATCAAGGCCTGTTTCCACCTTCATGCACGGTCCTACTGGCGACTTAGATCCTTGCGGATCCAAGCCCTCGCCGCCTGTCGTAGGTACAGACGACACTTGTGTTGACATCCCAACACGCGATTTGTCCTTTTTCATTTCCATGGTCCATATTGTTGTGGATTCCCTTAGTTTTCAGACCTCACTCGTGGCCTTATCGGCATGGTTAGACCTGCCAGATACTGTACTGAGCTACAGTATCCGCCGACATCGCCCACTTCGCTCATCGATCTTACTTAAGCCCCACCACCGCGTCAAGGTGGAATCCCCGGGGGGTAGTACATATGTTACGGGGTTGGTTAATTGAATTTCGATAATTGTAAAGATTTCCGTTGACCAATTGGGTAAATAACCTGTATCAAATTTGCCTTTAAATTTAGATATTCTGACAAAATCACCAACTTTGAATTTTCCTCTTTGAAAGATTTTAGGTCGATTGTAAACTGTCTTCAAGAGCAGTTTTTCATGACGTTTTTCAACTTTTGACGGCTTCATTTTAATTGTACGATGTGTAGTGTTATTGTACTGCGACACAGTTTTATCCAATATTTTAGTCCAGTTGTAGTTGCCATTCAAGCTAAACATTTTATATAGTTTAGTTTTTAAAGTACGAATTGCTCGTTCGGCAATTCCAGCTTTGATTATTGTAAAACTTGTATAATGGTTGATAGCGTGTTTTTTCATCAAATTGTTAAAATACGAATTGAAAAATTCAGTTCCCATATCAGAATGTATATTTTTAGGTATCACATTATTTTCAGCAAATATATCGATCATAGCTTGAGAAACTTCAACTCCAGTTTTGGTTTTAACGCTTTCACATACATAAATTTGGAAAAAATATCAATTACAACCAGAATGTACTTATAGTTATAATTGTATTTTTTTTATTGAGGACATATCAGCCAAATCAATTTACCAAACATCATTTAGACCTTTTTGTATGTACCTTCGACGTATAAATTTTTTTCTTACACTTTTATGTATTTCATCAACAACAATTTTTTTTTGTGACATTTTATTTTTTTTTTTCTTAATACAAAAATAAAATTATACACTTGGTTTTTTTTTATTATTATTATTTTTAAATAAGTAAAGAAATTTTTTTATCAGATATTTGCCAGATTGGCTATATAAATATATATTATTTTTTAATTATTATTTCTTTCCCTTAAATACCTTTTACTTATATACTATTTTAAATATCAATGCGCGGCGTCATGATGGCATCATTCGTGACGTCCTCACCCATGAAAGTATCATCCGTGAAGGCATCAGCCAAGCTTATCTTATAATTACCCCAAGCCAAAGTTTTAATATTATCTTCTTAAATGTAACGTTTTGTATCGCTCGAACTTAGAACTAACTTATTTAAATTTTGAGTATGAATTGTATGCAACATAGATCGAATAAGGTTCATATTTCGGTAATACAATTCTTTGTTTAACAAACAATTTTTAAAATTATTCAGTGAAATATCGTTTAGAGCACATTTAGTAATGCCTTTAACCTTTTTTATTAGGCGTTGATCGACAACATCAATCATGTACACTTTTGACAGTAATCCAATGAATTCTTTCATAATTCTACCTTCGTTTTCATCTTTAAAAAAACCTACATTTTTCTTATTAATTATAGGAAAATTAAATGGATTATCTATTTCATAATTCGATGTATCGAAACGTTCTGCTAAATCATTCCTTATATCATTATAAAAATCATCGGTTTTTATTGTACAAACAAAACTATCCGTATCAATGTAATTAATATCAACATCAGTTCCGAATTTCACTTTGGTGTAATTGTAATGGAAATCATACATTAACAATTTCGACAAATCCAATACCGTAAATCCTAAATAAACCGGTCTATTAAGTGTTAAGATATCCCGATTTAACTGAATTGCAGCTAAATTTTCCGTAAAATATGAACAACTGTGAAAATTTGGTTTGGCTATTAGAGCTCTTGCTCCTAACACCTAACCGTCTACCTTTACTTTCCCATTCCGTTGCGATTTTCATATTTTTACGTTTAAATATATTTTCAATTGATTTACCGAAAAGGCTATTATTGATATTTTTAAAGAACATTTTTTGAAATTCATTTTTAGCTTCGGATCGGTGTTTCGTATTCAAGTCAATAAAACTCTTCATAAACGCCCTTTGACAGAATTGTATACCTCGGTGGATTTTTTTCAATTGCATCCCATTAGCTAAACATTGTTTTAAATTTCGATAATGTATAATGTAATTTTTTTTATCATGCAAGTCTAAAATTAATTTTTTATTTTTACAATTGGGCGTTAATTTATTTTCAGCGCAAAATGGTAAATCATTGTGTTTATCATGCAAATCATACGGGTAATCTAAATCAACTTCTAGAATGTAACCTGTTTCTGCATCATCATTGATGCTTTCAATTATATCCATTATACTGTTGGGATTTTCAATCCATTTAAAGTTTTTACATGGTAAACATTCTGTTAACGCATATGCATATAGGTTATTACAATCGTAATACATTAAATAAATACTCGGCTTTTCAGGTTTATATTCCGCACCCATATATTTATTATTTGCAACTGAATTTCTGAGAGAGCATTGACTTATGCCGCCTCGAATGCCATTTGAAATAAAATTATACTTGTCTGAGTCTGTCAGCAGCTCTAATTCAATTTTAGTATATTTGAGGATAACTTGCCACGCAAGACCAGGCGTTGTGTAAAGTTGAGCACTATCCAAGTCGTATATTTGCTTGCATGTTTTTCGAAAATTTTCATACACGTCTGCAAGTATTAAAACATCTATTTTTAGATAAAGTTTTAAATAATCTTCTAAGTTTCTGCAGTTGAATAAACTCCAGACATTTAACGCATGTTCATATTCGCTATCTGCACAAGCAACTTTCGTCAAATCGTTATAAAACGTATTTTGCGGTGGTAAATTCGACTCCTTCAATTTTGACCAACTGTCCAAATATGTGTACGGAAATACTCCTTTTCTTTTCGCTAACTCAAATTCGATATTGTCGGGGAAAAATATTTTTGTATTAACAAACTCATTCGAGTCTAAATTTTGCGCCAACTTGTCCAAACTTGACGGCATAAAACAAAACGAATCTAAAAATCTCAAGTTGAAATGTTTTCCGCCATCTATATAAATTTGTTTACTTAACGATATATAAATCTCTTTATTTAGAGGGATAACATTAATGGGACCAGTTATTTCATTTAATTCCTTAAATAAAAGATGACAATCATATTTTGAGAAATTATGGAAAAATATAGGGAAAAAATTACAATCCCTATAATTCAAATTACAATTTGAATGAGCAGGCCCCCGATATTTACCAGTAAAATGGCAATGGTCCCGAACTCTATCCGATGAAAAATCTAGTAAACTTTTACAAATATGACAAATTCTACTAGTGGTTTGTCGAACAACTTCATCAAAAGTCAACGCATTCATTGGTTTTGGGTTTAAAAAATAATTTAAATACAATTGCTTACATTCATTTGCCACCGATAAAATAAATTCTTTCGCGCAATGTTCACCAGTAAAAACAAAATACTTATTTAAGTTACTATCAAATGAACAGCAAATATAATATCCAAATGCGACTGGGATATGTTTTTGAATATTTGTTGTAGACGATTTGTTCGGATTTGGTATGCAAGTATCAACGTTGCAACATACTTTCTGAATCGGCGTATATAACAAATGGAACCGTTGCCTGTAAATTAGTGCTTTTATATTTTAAAATTCTATCATCTGGTTTTGGCATCTTAACAACAACTTTATTGCAATATGGAATGTGCTGTTCTAATTTTTCATTAGTCTGAAAATGTTGCAGGCAAACTGAACATAAAAACATTGCGCGTGTGCTTCCAGTAATTTGCGAACGCATAAGTCTAGATAAATTTTTTATGTATACGTAATGGTAATTTTCTTCCTTTTGCAATAAAAGTAAGTTAATATGATGAGTTCTGTTTTGATATTTTGTGTGATAAAAAGGTCCTACAATTTGCAAACTTTGGTCTATAGTTTCATAACCGTATACATTACAACTAATTTCAGGATTTATTTCCTCGAATTTATAAATTTCTTGAATTCTAAGTGGAAATTGAAGACCAGAGAATTTAACCGTTAAATGTCCTACAATAATTTCATCATCTGAAATATTGCTAATATTATAGGAAGTTATCCTATTGGCATTGGCAGTTTGAGGCTTTAAAGACGCAATTATACACCATTTAAAACAATACTCGTCATTATTTTTAATATTTATACATGCATGTTTCAATTGTAGGTATTTTGGTAATGGAATATATGTCGATCCGCGAATTGGACAATATTTGTTGATATTAATTTCAAGATGCGCGATTCTTATTAGCGACCAACCCGAATCTTTTTCTTGAAACTCATCTGCATTAGATACGATGCGATTAAGCAACTTATTTAGCGTATCCGATATATTTTGAGTATTTTCAATTAAACTCATTTCCGTATTAAACGACTTTATATCTAAATCGTATTCGTTATCTTTAACTATTTGTTGGGGTTTAACGTATTCACCGAATAATTCTAAATTAAATTTAAATGCTTTATGTTTTATAACACTATTGTTTAATATATTTATAAGATCTTTGTTAATAATTTTTAAAAAATTACTTATATCTAATTCCGCTTCATTGCGATTTTCAATTAAAAACGTTTCCAACCGATTTTTAAAACATGATTTTATTAATTTTACATTATCATTTATAGTTATCATTACATTTTTTCTATGTGTGTTACTTTTCAAATGTGATGTCCAGCGGTTACTTTCCATATATTTGCTGCATTCTTTACAAATTTTTTTTTCACATCTGATGATGATGATGATGCTGACGTTGATGCCACCGATGTATCATTGTGTACAACGCTAATATGTTCAGTAAGGTTTTTTTTTGATAAAAAAATTTTACCACACTTTTCACATAAAAATTGTTTATCATTATTATTGTTTTTAATTTTTTCATTTATTTTTATTGTTTTACATATATTCAAATGTTTTTTAAATTTTTCAGTTTTTAAAGACCTAAGACCGCAAATTTCACATAGAAACATTGTTTTAATTTTTATCTACGATTCATAAGTTTTAGAAAATCTTCAATATTTATCACTTTATTTTTATACCATTCTATTAATTTAATACCACTTTCATAATATTCGAGTTCTTTGTTCAGACATTCAATTTTAAAATCACAATAAACTTTAATTAACTCTAATATAATTTCTAATGTATAAGTTTCAAATTGTTCTTCTAATCTTTCAATGCATGATTTTAAGTCTACAGCCTGAGTCCACGTTTCTGCTGCATATGCAACCCACATTATAAGATTTATTTTTTATTTACGCACGGAAAACTTGAAAAATATTACCAACTTTTGACGACAAATAAAAGATGAAAAAAGCGGTATGTTACTAGTATATAGCGATATCATTCAGCCAGAAATTTTTGTAAATAATAATATACGAGCGTTGCGTGCAATAAATATTGATAACTGTAGAAGACAAAATAATATAGAATTTAAAAATATACAATACGTTCTGTTAGAAAAAAAGATTTTTGAATCTATTGCCATTAATATTTCCGACCAGTATGGTAAAAAAATTGATTTTGTACCAAACTATTATCCCATAAAAATTGTATTACATTTTAAGAGATTTTAATAAAAAAGTATATAAATAAAAACAATACATAAAGCTTTTTCGTTTTACTTAAACATGCATCGTGAATACATTAAATATTATTCATCGCAAGCTGGTGGTAATATAAATGAAATAGGACCACTTTTACAGACATATCCAACAATCCAGCGAGGGCGTGGTCTTGGTAATTTATTTGGAAGTTTATTTCGTTTTTTAAAACCAACATTGACTACTGGTTTTAATTTACTCAAAGACGAAGCATTTAAAACTGGCTCTAATATTTTGTCTGATATAGCGTCGGGGTCAAATCCAAAAGAAGTATTTGAAGAACAAGCTAAAGCAGGAATAAAAAATTTAAGAACTTCAGCAGTAAACAAATTGCATTCGATGTATGGTAGTGGTAGAAAGAGAAAAACAAGTAGTAAAAAAAAAATATTGCAAGTAAAAAGTAGACGTAAAACTATAAAAAGACGTGTAAAACCAAAATTATATTCAATCGGTAGAAAGAGTCGGAAAGCAGGAAATAAAAAAACACGTGTTTTAGATATTTTTAATTAAAAATGGTCATTGTAGAATGCATGAAGTCAGAGTTGGATCTGTTCACAACACCACCAATACAGACAAGTATTTTACGTACTGACAAAGTAGTATACAATCCGTTAGCATCATTGGAGGCCTCACCTTCTACAATAGAATTTGTCTCGCTTGGTAATGGTGATACATACAGAGATTTAGCATCAACATATATTAAATTTAAAGTTCAAATATTAAAACAAGATGGAGCAAAATAGAGTAATGCCGATACAACAGGAACAGGTGTCGATAAAAAGTATATACCCCAACCTAGTGTAGTAAATAATTTGTTACATTCAATGATTAAACAAGTAAATGTAACATTAAATGGAAAAAATGTAACTCCCTCCGATTCGTTTTATAATTACAAAAGCTATTTAATTTCTCTGGTAAGCTATGGAAAAGATGCTAGTACAACACATTTGGAGGGGTCCGGTTGGTAGTTAGATAAACCAAATGTTCATGATATTAATAACGGAGGCTCCAAAATAAGACAGAAACAGTACAATAACTCTTCTACTGTTGAATTAATGGGTAAATTACATGTAGATTTTTTTAACACGCCTACTTTGCTTTTAAGCAATGTTGATGTGAGAATTGCGATAACACTTGAAAAACCAGAATTTTATTTATTTTGCGCTGATACGGATGAAAGTTATTTAAAAATTCATGAAGCAACTCTCTACATGAAACATGTTACAGTTAACCCTAATATTTTATTGGCTCACAACGCTATTCTTGCAAGAGCTAATGCAAAATATCATTACAAAAGAGGAGAATTAAAAACATTTACAATACCAGCAAATACTTCAAACATTTCATTGGATAATGTATTTATTGGTCAGCTGCCTAATACATTATTATTTTGTATGGTAAATAATGAAAACTTTAATGGAAAACGATTAAAAAATCCATATCATTTTGATCACAATAACTTATCACAATTTCAATTATATGTAAACGGTGTACAAGTACTAATTCACCAATTGAAACAAATTTTTTTGAGAGTTTTTGTAATACCAGAGCATATTTAACATTATTCAAAGGTACAGGAATACATCATTCCGATAGAGGTCATCAGATCACAAGAGAATATTTTTCAAAAGGTTACACAGTATTAGCTTTTGATTTATCAGCTGATGGATCAGGTAACGAAACATGTCAAAACCTGTTAAATCAAGGTACAGTACGAATTGATGCAAAATTAAACTCTCCACTATCCTCAACATTAACGTGCATTGTTTATGGAGAGTTTGATGCGTCATTGGAAATTGACAGGAATCTAAATGTTTACACAAATTTATAAATAGCACTACGATTAGAAATAGTTTTTATTACTCTGTTGAATGTGATACCTGCTACTACATAAATAGAACAAAAAAAAAAGGCAAACAATAAAGTACCATCATATGCTTTGGTGGACGTATCATTTGTCCGTGATAAATTTGTTCATTTTGGACGTAAAATTACCATTGCAGGAATCGAAGAATCAAATAAACTAGCAAATTATGAATATAAATATTCATATCCGACTGCAAAATTAACAGCAGAAACGCAAAATTATGTTACAAATGGAAATTTATACAATGAAAATATCACACAAACGTTAAAGAAAAAATTGAATGAATTTGATATGATATTAGTTAATGGCAAACAAAAAAAAGAATTTTTAACTCAATATGTAAAATGCAATTCGAAAATTTACGATTTTTTAAACTTAATAGAGCAGCATGAATACGCAACAGATTACAAAAATTCTTCGGAATAAGAAATACACAAAAACTTGTTTTAGAGGCGTATATGCTTTTAATCGTATACCAAAACGATTTACAAAAAAACCTACTTTCATAATTGTTAGTTCTGATCCTGATACTAGACCAGGTTTGCATTGGTTTGTGTTGTAATTTCCCAAGTCCGGATGTATAGAATATTTCGATTCGTATGGCAATCAAACAATTAAAAGAAATATAATTGCAAAAATTAATGAAAACTCTTCAAGCCGCAAATTATTAGCCCGGTGCACAAGAGGCTTAGGGGGCCCCCGCAACTATAATAGCCAAAGATGTTTTATAAGAAACGAAAAGCGCTTACAAGATGACTATTCCGATGTGTGTGGACATTATTGCTGCGTTTTTGTATATTTTCGTAACAGAGGACTAACAATGCAACAATTTTTAAATATTTTTAGTTCGAAAAACTTTGAAGACAATGATAAATTAATTTTAAGATTATTTAAGAATATTTTCTTTAAAACAAATATGTAATAAAAATATAATTTTTTTAAAAATCAACTTTATTGCTTTTTAATAAATACATATAAATATTTAAACAATTTTTTACAGCACATTTAATATTTCCATGTTTATTATTATTATTTTGGTGAATTTCACAATGTGAAGTATAGTTGTACAAGTCGTCTAAGCGAGGAATGTCGTTCAAATCAATAATTATTGATTTTGTTGCGGCTAAATATTTAGACAAAATCTCTTTCTTTTGTAACCCTTTAACGTAGATTTTTGAATATAATCCGAAAGTTTTTATAATACTAGCAATATAATTGTATTCAAATATTCCAGAGTCCCATTCCAAGTTGTTTATATTTTTAGCAATATATTGATTCTGTTTGATAGCATCATACTCTAGTTCTTGTTTTGGGTATGGTGGTTTAAAAAAATATATTTTAGGAATAATTGATCCTTGCTCTAAAACAGCCATTTCCTTTACAAAATGCTGTCTGCCATTTCCAATAACACATTGCAAGTCTACAAATACAGTTTTATTCGTGGTACGTAGTTCACACTGATTTAGTTATAATACAACTGATCTTAAGAGACAACTGCACCATTCTTTTATCTTAAATTAAGAAGGAGGGGAAATAAAATTAGGAACACTTTAATCTGACAACAATAAAAAGTACATTTATTTAGCATTTAAAATATTAACATCTTTACATAATACAGGAATTTCAACAAATAGTTTAGAAAAATTAAATAATGAATTATAATTTGGTAAAAAAAAATCATTAGCACTTAATTTTCTTACATTAAATTGATTACGTTTTTCATAGTATTGATATATATAATTCTTTATAAAAGGTTCGCTTATGCAATGCGAATATGAATAAGAAGTTATAAAGTCTTTTATTTCGTATAATTTTTCCCATTCGGTTTTGTTCAACATAAATGTCATGTTTTCAATTTCAGCTATGTTGCAAATGGTCTCTGCAAAATAAGTGCAGAAATAGTATGTGAAGATCATTGGCGATTTTCCCACTTTATCTATAACAATATTAGTTTCAAATGTTGATGGATTAATTCCGGCTGAAATTTTTGCAGTATGATTATCGTTCAGGAAAAAATGATACGCCAAAAGTAAATTATTCTTTTGAATGTTACTTTTTATGTCAGCGATAGTTTGCTCTGATGCACTCATTTCTAAACTGCAAATATAACTAAATTAATTTCTCTGAAAACCAAAAATATGCATATTTATTTTAACATACCATCGCTAATCTAATATTTCGCTCTTTGGTATCCAAGAATTATGACTCTCATCAAAACCCAACCATTTAACATAGACCATATCCCCCCTTTTTCGAATAACTCTTTCAACTAGATATACATCTTTGTTTTTAACTTTTTGCAGTTCAAATTCGTAAAATCCTCCTTTTATAATTTGTTGTTGGTAATCTTGTAGTACATATGTTACGGGGTTGGTTAATTGAATTTCGATAATTGTAAAGATTTCCGTTGACCAATTGGGTAAATAACCTGTATCAAATTTGCCTTTAAATTTAGATATTCTGACAAAATCACCAACTTTGAATTTTCCTCTTTGAAAGATTTTAGGTCGATTGTAAACTGTCTTCAAGAGCAGTTTTTCATGACGTTTTTCAACTTTTGACGGCTTCATTTTAATTGTACGATGTGTAGTGTTATTGTACTGCGACACAGTTTTATCCAATATTTTAGTCCAGTTGTAGTTGCCATTCAAGCTAAACATTTTATATAGTTTAGTTTTTAAAGTACGAATTGCTCGTTCGGCAATTCCAGCTTTGATTATTGTAAAACTCGTATAATGGTTGATAGCGTGTTTTTTCATCAAATTGTTAAAATACGAATTGAAAAATTCAGTTCCCATATCAGAATGTATATTTTTAGGTATCACATTATTTTCAGCAAATATATCGATCATAGCTTGAGAAACTTCAACTCCAGTTTTGGTTTTTAACGCTTTCACATACATAAATTTGGAAAAAATATCAATTACAACCAGAATGTACTTATAGTTATAATTGTATTTTTTTATTGAGGACATATCAGCCAAATCAATTTGCCAAACATCATTTAGACCTTTTTGTATGTACCTTCGACGTATAAATTTTTTTCTTACACTTTTATGTATTTCATCAACAACAATTTTTTTTTGTGACATTTTATAGTTTTTTTTTGCTTAATACAAAAATAAAATTATACACTTGGTTTTTTTTTTATTATTATTTTTAAATAAGTAAAGAAATTTTTTTATCAGATATTTGCCAGATTGGCTATATAAATATATATTATTTTTTAATTATTATTTCTTTCCTTTAAATACCTTTTACTTATATAATATTTTAAATATCAATGCGCGGTGTCATGATGGCATCATTCGTGACGTCCTCACCCATGAAAGTATCATCCGTGAAGGCATCATCCGTGAAGGCATCAGCCAAGCTTATCTTATAATTACCCCAAGCCAAAGTTTTAATATTATTTTCTTAAATGTAACGTTTTGTATCGCTCGAACTTAGAACTAACTTATTTAAATTTTGAGTATGAATTGTATGCAACATAGATCGAATAAGGTTCATATTTCGGTAATACAATTCTTTGTTTAACAAACAATTTTTAAAATTATTCAGTGAAATATTGTTTTGGGGACATTTAGTAATGCTTTTTTATTAGGCGTTGATCGACAACATCAATCATGTACACTTTTGACAGTAATCCAATGAATTCTTTCATAATTCTACCTTCGTTTTCATCTTTAAAAAAACCTACTTTTTTCTTATTAATTATAGGAAAATTAAATGGATTATCTATTTCATAATTCGATGTATCGAAACGTTCTGCTAAATCATTCCTTATATCATTATAAAAATCATCGGTTTTTATTGTATAAACAAAACTATCCGTATCAATGTAATTAATATCAACATCAGTTCCGAATTTCACTTTGGTGTAATTGTAATGGAAATCATACATTAACAATTTCGACAAATCCAATACCGTAAATCCTAAATAAACCGGTCTATTAAGTGTTAAGATATCCCGATTTAACTGAATTGCAGCTAAATTTTCCGTAAAATATGAACAACTGTGAAAATTTGGTTTGGCTATTAGAGCTCTTGCTCCTAACCGTCTACCATTACTTTCCCATTCCGTTGCGATTTTGATATTTTTACGTTTAAATATATTTTCAATTGATTTACCGAAAAGGCTATTATTGATATTTTTAAAGAACATTTTTTGAAATTCATTTTTAGCTTCGGATCGGTGTTTCGTATTCAAGTCAATAAAACTCTTCATAAACGCCCTTTGACAGAATTGTATACCTCGAGGGATTTTTTTCAATTGCATCCCATTAGCTAAACATTGTTTTAAATTTCGATAATGTATAATGTAATTTTTTTTATCATGCAAGTCTAAAATTAATTTTTTATTTTTACAATTAGGCGTTAATTTATTTTCAGCGCAAAATGGCAAATCATTGTGTTTATCATGCAAATCATACGGGTAATCTAAATCAACTTCTAGAATGTAACCTGTTTCTGCATCATCATTGATGCTTTCAATTATATCCATTATACTGTTGGGATTTTCAATCCATTTAAAGTTTTTACATGGTAAACATTCTGTTAACGCGTATGCATATAGGTTATTACAATCGTAATACATTAAATAAATACTCGGCTCTTCAGGTTTATATTCCGCACCCATATATTTATTATTTGCAACTGAATTTCTGAGAGAGCATTGACTTATTCCGCCTCGAATGCCATTTGAAATAAAATTATACATGTCTGAGTCTGTCAGCAGCTCTAATTCAATTTTAGTATATTTGAGCATAACTTGCCACGCAAGACCAGGCGTTGTGTAAAGTTGAGCACTATCCAAGTCGTATATTTGCTTGCATGTTTTTCGAAAATTTTCATACACGTCTGCAAGTATTAAAACATCTATTTTTAGATAAAGTTTTAAATAATCTTCCAAGTTTCTGCAGTTGAATAAACTCCAGACATTTAACGCATGTTCATATTCGCTATCTGCACAAGCAACTTTCGTCAAATCGTTATAAAACGTATTTTGCGGTGGTAAATTCGACTCCTTCAATTTTGACCAACTGTCCAAATATGTGTACGGAAATACTCCTTTTCTTTTCGCTAACTCAAATTCGATATTGTCGGGGAAAAATATTTTTGTATTAACAAACTCATTCGAGTCTAAATTTTGCGCCAACTTGTCCAAACTTGACGGCATAAAACAAAACGAATCTAAAAATCTCAAGTTGAAATGTTTTCCGCCATCTATATAAATTTGTTTACTTAACGATATATAAATCTCTTTATTTAGAGGGATAACATTAATGGGACCAGTTATTTCATTTAATTCCTTAAATAAAAGATGACAATCATATTTTGAGAAATTATGGAAAAATATAGGGAAAAAATTACAATCCCTATAATTCAAATTACAATTTGAATGAGCAGGCCCCCGATATTTTCCAGTAAAATGGCAATGGTCGCGAACTCTATCCGATGAAAAATCTAGTAAACTTTTACAAATATGACAAATTCTACTAGTGGTTTGTCGAACAACTTCATCAAAAGTCAACGCATTCATTGGTTTTGGGTTTAAAAAATAATTTAAATACAATTGCTTACATTCATTTGCCACCGATAAAATAAATTCTTTCGCGCAATGTTCACCAGTAAAAACAAAATACTTATTTAAGTTACTATCAAATGAACAGCAAATATAATATCCAAATGCGACTGGGATATGTTTTTGAATATTTGTTGTAGACGATTTGTTCGGATTTGGTATGCAAGTATCAACGTTGCAACATACTTTCTGAATCGGCGTATATAACAAATGGAACCGTTGCCTGTAAATTAGTGCTTTTATATTTTAAAATTCTATCATCTGGTTTTGGCATCTTAACAACAACTTTATTGCAATATGGAATGTGCTGTTCTAATTTTTCATTAGTCTGAAAATGTTGCAGGCAAACTGAACATAAAAACATTGCGCGTGTGCTTCCAGTAATTTGCGAACGCATAAGTCTAGATAAATTTTTTATGTATACGTAATGGTAATTTTCTTCCTTTTGCAATAAAAGTAAGTTAATATGATGAGTTCTGTTTTGATATTTTGTGTGATAAAAAGGTCCTACAATTTGCAAACTTTGGTCTATAGTTTCATAACCGTATACATTACAACTAATTTCAGGATTTATTTCCTCGAATTTATAAATTTCTTGAATTCTAAGTGGAAATTGAAGACCAGAGAATTTAACCGTTAAATGTCCTACAATAATTTCTTACACTTTTATGTATTTCATCAACAACAATTTTTTTTTGTGACATTTTATATTTTTTTTTTGCTTAATACAAAAATAAAATTATACACTTGGTTTTTTTTTTTTATTATTATTTTTAAATAAGTAAAGAAATTTTTTTATCAGATATTTGCCAGATTGGCTATATAAATATATATTATTTTTTAATTATTATTTCTTTCCTTTAAATACCTTTTACTTATATAATATTTTAAATATCAATGCGCGGTGTCATGATGGCATCATTCGTGACGTCCTCACCCATGAAAGTATCATCCGTGAAGGCATCATCCGTGAAGGCATCAGCCAAGCTTATCTTATAATTACCCCAAGCCAAAGTTTTAATATTATTTTCTTAAATGTAACGTTTTGTATCGCTCGAACTTAGAACTAACTTATTTAAATTTTGAGTATGAATTGTATGCAACATAGATCGAATAAGGTTCATATTTCGGTAATACAATTCTTTGTTTAACAAACAATTTTTAAAATTATTCAGTGAAATATTGTTTTGGGGACATTTAGTAATGCTTTTAACCTTTTTTATTAGGCGTTGATCGACAACATCAATCATGTACACTTTTGACAGTAATCCAATGAATTCTTTCATAATTCTACCTTCGTTTTCATCTTTAAAAAAACCTACTTTTTTCTTATTAATTATAGGAAAATTAAATGGATTATCTATTTCATAATTCGATGTATCGAAACGTTCTGCTAAATCATTCCTTATATCATTATAAAAATCATCGGTTTTTATTGTATAAACAAAACTATCCGTATCAATGTAATTAATATCAACATCAGTTCCGAATTTCACTTTGGTGTAATTGTAATGGAAATCATACATTAACAATTTCGACAAATCCAATACCGTAAATCCTAAATAAACCGGTCTATTAAGTGTTAAGATATCCCGATTTAACTGAATTGCAGCTAAATTTTCCGTAAAATATGAACAACTGTGAAAATTTGGTTTGGCTATTAGAGCTCTTGCTCCTAACCGTCTACCATTACTTTCCCATTCCGTTGCGATTTTGATATTTTTACGTTTAAATATATTTTCAATTCATTTACCGAAAAGGCTATTATTGATATTTTTAAAGAACATTTTTTGAAATTCATTTTTAGCTTCGGATCGGTGTTTCGTATTCAAGTCAATAAAACTCTTCATAAACGCCCTTTGACAGAATTGTATACCTCGAGGGATTTTTTTCAATTGCATCCCATTAGCTAAACATTGTTTTAAATTTCGATAATGTATAATGTAATTTTTTTTATCATGCAAGTCTAAAATTAATTTTTTATTTTTACAATTAGGCGTTAATTTATTTTCAGCGCAAAATGGCAAATCATTGTGTTTATCATGCAAATCATACGGGTAATCTAAATCAACTTCTAGAATGTAACCTGTTTCTGCACCATCATTGATGCTTTCAATTATATCCATTATACTGTTGGGATTTTCAATCCATTTAAAGTTTTTACATGGTAAACATTCTGTTAACGCGTATGCATATAGGTTATTACAATCGTAATACATTAAATAAATACTCGGCTCTTCAGGTTTATATTCCGCACCCATATATTTATTATTTGCAACTGAATTTCTGAGAGAGCATTGACTTATTCCGCCTCGAATGCCATTTGAAATAAAATTATACATGTCTGAGTCTGTCAGCAGCTCTAATTCAATTTTAGTATATTTGAGCATAACTTGCCACGCAAGACCAGGCGTTGTGTAAAGTTGAGCACTATCCAAGTCGTATATTTGCTTGCATGTTTTTCGAAAATTTTCATACACGTCTGCAAGTATTAAAACATCTATTTTTAGATAAAGTTTTAAATAATCTTCCAAGTTTCTGCAGTTGAATAAACTCCAGACATTTAACGCATGTTCATATTCGCTATCTGCACAAGCAACTTTCGTCAAATCGTTATAAAACGTATTTTGCGGTGGTAAATTCGACTCCTTCAATTTTGACCAACTGTCCAAATATGTGTACGGAAATACTCCTTTTCTTTTCGCTAACTCAAATTCGATATTGTCGGGGAAAAATATTTTTGTATTAACAAACTCATTCGAGTCTAAATTTTGCGCCAACTTGTCCAAACTTGACGGCATAAAACAAAACGAATCTAAAAATCTCAAGTTGAAATGTTTTCCGCCATCTATATAAATTTGTTTACTTAACGATATATAAATCTCTTTATTTAGAGGGATAACATTAATGGGACCAGTTATTTCATTTAATTCCTTAAATAAAAGATGACAATCATATTTTGAGAAATTATGGAAAAATATAGGGAAAAAATTACAATCCCTATAATTCAAATTACAATTTGAATGAGCAGGCCCCCGATATTTACCAGTAAAATGGCAATGGTCGCGAACTCTATCCGATGAAAAATCTAGTAAACTTTTACAAATATGACAAATTCTACTAGTGGTTTGTCGAACAACTTCATCAAAAGTCAACGCATTCATTGGTTTTGGGTTTAAAAAATAATTTAAATACAATTGCTTACATTCATTTGCCACCGATAAAATAAATTCTTTCGCGCAATGTTCACCAGTAAAAACAAAATACTTATTTAAGTTACTATCAAATGAACAGCAAATATAATATCCAAATGCGACTGGGATATGTTTTTGAATATTTGTTGTAGACGATTTGTTCGGATTTGGTATGCAAGTATCAACGTTGCAACATACTTTCTGAATCGGCGTATATAACAAATGGAACCGTTGCCTGTAAATTAGTGCTTTTATATTTTAAAATTCTATCATCTGGTTTTGGCATCTTAACAACAACTTTATTGCAATATGGAATGTGCTGTTCTAATTTTTCATTAGTCTGAAAATGTTGCAGGCAAACTGAACATAAAAACATTGCGCATGTGCTTCCAGTAATTTGCGAACGCATAAGTCTAGATAAATTTTTTATGTATACGTAATGGTAATTTTCTTCCTTTTGCAATAAAAGTAAGTTAATATGATGAGTTCTGTTTTGATATTTTGTGTGATAAAAAGGTCCTACAATTTGCAAACTTTGGTCTATAGTTTCATAACCGTATACATTACAACTAATTTCAGGATTTATTTCCTCGAATTTATAAATTTCTTGAATTCTAAGTGGAAATTGAAGAACAGAGAATTTAACCGTTAAATGTCCTACAATAATTTCATCATCTGAAATATTGCTAATATTATAGGAAGTTATCCTATTGGCATTGGCAGTTTGAGGCTTTAAAGACGCAATTATACACCATTTAAAACAATACTCGTCATTATTTTTAATATTTATACATGCATGTTTCAATTGTAGGTATTTTGGTAATGGAATATATGTCGATCCGCGAATTGGACAATATTTGTTGATATTAATTTCAAGATGCGCGATTCTTATTAGCGACCAACCCGAATCTTTTTCTTGAAACTCATCTGCATTAGATGCGATGCGATTAAGCAACTTATTTAGCGTATCCGATATATTTTGAGTATTTTCAATTAAACTCATTTCCGTATTAAACGACTTTATATCTTAATCGTATTCGTTATCTTTAACTATTTGTTGGGGTTTAACGTATTCACCGAATAATTCTAAATTAAATTTAAATGCTTTATGTTTTATAACACTATTGTTTAATATATTTATAAGATCTTTGTTAATAATTTTTAAAAAATTACTTATATCTAATTCCGCTTCATTGCGATTTTCAATTAAAAACGTTTCCAACCGATTTTTAAAACATGATTTTATTAATTTTACATTATCATTTATAGTTATCATTACATTTTTTTTATGTGTGTTGCTTTTCAAATGTGATGTCCAGCGGTTACTTTCCATATATTTGCTGCATTCTTTACAAATTTTTTTTTCACATCTGATGATGATGATGATGCTGACGTTGATGCCACCGATGTATCATTGTGTACAACGCTAATATGTTCAGTAAGGTTTTTTTTTGATAAAAAAATTTTACCACACTTTTCACATAAAAATTGTTTATCATTATTATTGTTTTTAATTTTTTCATTTATTTTTATTGTTTTACATATATTCAAATGTTTTTTAAATTTTTCAGTTTTTAAAAACCTAAGACCGCAAATTTCACATAGAAACATTGTTTTAATTTTTATCTACGATTCATAAGTTTTAGAAAATCTTCAATATTTAGCACTTTATTTTTATACCATTCTATTAATTTAAGACCACTTTCATAATATTCGAGTTCTTTGTTCAGACATTCAATTTTAAAATCACAATAAACTTTATTTAACTTTAATATAATTTCTAATGTATAAGTTTCAAATTGTTCTTCTAATGCATGATTTTAAGTCTACAGCCTGAGTCCACGTTTCTGCTGCATATGGAACCCACATTATAAGATTTATTTTTTATTTACGCACGGAAAACTTGAAATTGGGAGAGTTGAAGCTATCGCGACCTAAATATTTCATAGATTTAGCTCTTCAATTATTCGGCTAAATTTTGAAGGGAGCCAATATTTAAAACCACTATCCAGACCTACCAAAATACTGTTTCCAATATTTTTGGTCTTAATATTTTTCACCGCAACAGTTACAATTTTATAGTCTTTGTTTACCTCTAAGTCATTGGTATTAAGGACAGTGTCGTCAAAAGTTGTAATATTACCAGCATTTAACTTTTCAACTAAATATTTGTCCATGTTAAATTTTATATCGCAAATAAAGAAAAACTTTGACTTAAGGATGAATTTGCACTGTGAAGTAGTTTGAAAAATTCTCGGTTTTTATAGGAATATTTTTTTCATGAAAAAGATGATATGACAATGAAAATATTTTTATCAACTTATTTGCATATTATTAAGGTATAAATTCTTTTTAACTCCAGGACAAGGTTAAAGGAAATTGAAAAATATGGTAATAAAATGTTGGTTATTTACACATCTATAAAATAAACTTCATAAATAATCTTATTTATCGGAATATCAAATTCATTTTCATATTGATAAAATGCAAAAAAAAAAAAAAGTTTTAAAATGTAATATTTATGTGAATGTCATTTTTTTTTATTTACACATCATTAACTATATATTTTGAAACAACCTATCTTATTTACAGCAATTAAAAAAATTATTGTTTTATATTTTAAAATATTTGCATCACAATGGAAATATAATTATAATTTATTTCTTATGAAAATATATACTTAATTCATAAGCAGATTTTTGATAATTTAACGATAATTATCTGAATCATCAATTAATATAATTCAACCTCAATTCGCTTACAACACCAAATGTAATTAATTTACATCCCCAATTTAATCCAATGTAACATTAATGAAATTAAAATCAATTAACTATTTTTACCAAATTCAACAGTTAATCGTAAATTTGTTTAATCATTGAACAAAAATTTTTTTTTTTGTTATAAATAAGAAATACAATTTGTGTATTCATACACATTCCAAATTTTTTTTTGTTATAAATAAGAAATACAATTTGTGTATTCATACACATTCCATAATGAGTTTAACTATAGATTTAACTCAAGATAAAGTCGTCTATATATTCGATTTAACCAACAAGGAAGAAGAAGAAGAAACTAATAATAATAATAATGTTACTGATAAATTATTATTATTCTCATCTAAAGATCAGCAACCTCCGCAACAACAACAGCATCAAACATTAAACAAAGAGTCAAGAGTCTTCAACCCTCAATGGCAATAAAATTAATTAAGAAAAAACAAAAACTGCAATCGTAAAGTCTTCAAAGATCATTTATTTTCAAAGAATTTAATAATAAGTAAATAAAACAAACAGTCTTCAACCCTCGATGACAATAAAATTAATTAAGAAAAAACAAAAACTACAATCATAAAAAGTCTTCAAAGAACATTTATTTTCCATTATTAATATAGAACTTTTTTTATTTTTTGATATACATATCATATATATATTACAAACTTAAATTCTATTACAAATAATTTTTTTTTTTATTTTCAAAAGTATTATTATTATTAATATTATTAATATTGCTATTATTAATTTTAAAAATATGTTAGTAGGATATGTTAGCCGGACAACTTCTTCTGACGGTGGTAGTGGATATGGATTTTGAGTTTTTATTACTGCATGCATATAATAGTAATAAAAACATAAACAATTAAAATATAAAAAAATTTTTAGTATTTAATAATTTAATTCAAAATTACCCGTGAACTTGCCACCCCTTAATTGCCTGTCATCATCGTTGTTGTTTTTGTTGTTGTTGTTGTTGCGGGGGTTGACATCTTCACCACCGCTACCTGAATATCTTTCATCCTATATTATATATATATGAAAACAATAAAAACAAAAATAAATAAATTATAACTTACCGATATAAACCTATCTGGTTTACTACCATAGTTGTTGTTGTTGTTGTTTCTATTGTTTTTGTTGTTGTTGTTATTATTCTTGTTGTTGTTACTGAGGACATCTACACCACCGCTACTCGAGTATTTTTCATCCTAAATACGAAAACAATAATTTTTGAAAACAATAAAATCAAAAATAAATAAATTATGACTTACCGATATAAACCTATCTCCTCTGCTTAAAGGTAATATTTCATCCTGAAATACATATTTTTATATAAATAACTTTTATATACAAAAAAAAATTCTTTTTTACTTACGGATGTTTTGCCTCCAAAATTATTTTGAAATGCTATAGCATTCCCAGATAAATTAAATGTAATGTTGGATGAATTTCTAAAAAATTCACCCATCATTGGCATTGCCCAAGTACAATATTATTGTAAAATTCATTTTAATTTAATTTTTATGTCCGTCTAGTTAAATTTTTAGTATAAAACTAATTTTTAGATGCACATTCAAATGCATAATAATAAAGAAAAAACTTAAAATGCAATTGATAATAAATAGACTTTGAAATAAAACTATAATCAGCATAAAAAATGATAACCCATTTAAAATTATTTTTAATTATAAATTTAGAATTAAATGTGAAACTGCAATGTAAGTTTTTTTATAGTTGATTGTTGTATTTGTAATTGCACAAAATACGTAAATAAATGTTCATATTTTTCAAATGAAGAATTTCTTTAAAAAATCAATCTAAAAAATCAAATTTCATTATAATATTTATGAAAAATATCATATATTTTAGAATTCGTATACACAAATTCATTTTATATGTTTTTTGTTGTTGTTTGTTTTTCATCAATATATTATGTAAAAATATTTAATTAAGAAACTTGTTCATAATTATTATGATCAAGTTCAATGTTATTATATATGATTATAAATTCATATAGCATTTAATTTAATCAAAAAAAAAAAATCTTATTGCGTAGACCTCACAAAATTACAAAGAAGACAACAAAAGCAAATAGCAAATACTTTTCTTTTCGTTTTTCAGATTGATGTTTTTGTAATTGCACAAAATACGTAAATAAATGTACATATATTTCAAATGAAGAATTTCACTAAAAAATCAAATTTCATTATAGTATTTATGAAAAATATCATATATTTTAGAATTCGTATACACAAATTCATTTTATATGTTTTTTGTTGTTGTTTGTTTTTCATCAATATATTATGTAAAAATATTTAATTAAGAAATATGTTCATAATTATTATGATCAAGTTCAATGTTATTATATATGATTATAAATTCATATAGCATTTAATTTAATCAAAAAAAAAAAAAAACTTATTGCGTAGACCTCACAAAATTACAAAGAAGACAACAAAAGCAAATAGCAACAAAAACAAAATTTATTTTTGTATCGACAACTTGTTTTAGGTTTTTTTTTTGCCATATTTGTTATTGTGTATAAACACACAATCGGTATTCCAAACAAAATCAAAACTGTTGGTGGCCCAGTTGATAGCGACTCCAACTTACAATTCAAACTATAACGGTTCAAATCCTCGGCCGGCGACTTTTTTTAAATTGATTTAGAAAAAATTGATCAAAATTGAAAAAAAGTGGTCCAGAAAAATTTAGTCAAAAGTCTTAATATCAGAAAAATTTAGTCAAAAGTCTTAATATGTATGGGGTAAAAAGTGATCTAGAAAATGTATGGAAAAAGTGATCTAGAAAAATTTGGTCAAAAGTCTGAATATGTATGGAAAAAAGTGATCTAGAAAATGTATGGAAAATGTGATCTAGAAAAATTTGGTCAAAAGTCTGAATATGTATGGAAAAAAGTGATCCAGAACATACATATATTAACTACTGTCAAGCTCAAACATTTTCCAATAATCTATAATTTTAGTTCTTATTATTTATTTTACAGAATTTGAAACTTCTCCAGGAATATTATGTTTATTTAAATTTAATTTTAAGGTTGAATAAAAATGTTCCTTATTATAATTCAGTTATATAAAATATAGTTTTTTTTTTGTAATAATAAATTTTTTAAAGTTTTTTATTGAAATTCACATAATTTAGGTATCTTTCAAAGTACATGCTACTTTGCTCCATGTGTATGGAAGAAACAAATTAGTTCAAAAAAGTGGATATGGGGCAAGTTGCATCTGAAATTTTGAAAGGAAATGTTTCATAACTTCCACAAAAATGGGAGAAAGTCCCTAATTTTTCTTAATTGGGACCTTAGATTCATTAGTAATATGTACAAAAAAATTTAAAAAATCCTATCGCACCGATTTTTTTTATTTACATTACTTCCATGTCGTTTTTCTCGAAATGAAGTGGATGGCGTATGGGCCAAAATAGAACTCACCCGACGAATAATAATAATAATAATAGTAATAATATTAATAATAATAATAATAATAATAATAACAATAATAAAAATAATAAAAATATTAATAATAATAATAATAAAATTAATAATAATAATATAAATAATAATAATAATAATAATAATAATAATAATAATAATAATAATAATAATAACAATAATAATAATAATAATAATAATAATAATAATAATAATAATAATAATAATAATAATAATAATAATAATAATAATAACAATAGTTGTTGAGACTTCAATCAACTGATCAACCCAATGCTGCCATCTTTATACGGCACAAATTTTCTTTGAGTTTATGGCAGCACCAAACCATATGGAAAGCAGCATTGGAGGGGAGTATCTGGAAACTCAACACGGATACAAAATTAAATCTTATAAATTACAATGTAATTTTATTCAAATATTCATTCTTATCTTAAAAATCAATAATTAGCAATCCAATTAAAATATAATATAATAATTAGAATATAATATTAAATTATAATATAATATATAATAAAAAATAAAAAGTTACAGTTTATTATAACGTTAAAAAAAGTAATACATATAATTGTTTTATTTTAGAACTTTATTGCAGAAAAGTAAAAATTAATAATCGGTTAGGTAGTGACGCAAATTTTAAAAGGATTTGGTCCGGTCCACTTTATCCTCCCGAACATTGGTGCTTCGAACCGGATCTGCTAAAGTTAGTAGTATATGGGACACTTGAGCCTGGGAACCAAATTGCGTGGGTGCGTGGGAGGTGTGATCTTTTAATGTGTTTTTAATGGGTGTTGTTAATGGGTGTTGTTAATGGGTGTTGTTAATAGGTGTTGTTAATGGGTGTTGTTATTGGGGTGTGGCGCGCGCCGCTGCCATGGTTGAGTGGATATTGTGTATATGCCTTTTCGCTTGAATGATTTTGGTTTTCTTCTTTGTCCTCGTGTCATGGTTGAGTGGATATTGTGTATATGCCTTTTCGCTTGAATGATTTTGGTTTTCTTCTTTGTCCTCTTCTTTCTCGTGGATATTGTGTCTGCGGTTGAGTGGATGCTGCTGGTATGGATTTTTTTTTAAAAAAGAAAAGTGTACTTTTGAGATTTGAACTGGGGAACGTGGTGTTTTATAAGTCTGCGCTCTACCTACCGAGCTACCGACTTGTTGGAAAATCTGCATCTTATTGCTTAGATGAACGTTTACAATTGATGGTTTAAAAAAACATTTTGGTTCCAACTGGATTTGAACCGTGAATGTTTTAATAAGAAATATTTTCATGTTTGGACATGATTACACCGTACGCAAATTATTTGTAATATACGGGTATAATGAATTTTAATATTTCTAATTTACAAGATTCAATTTATAGTTTTATTTTCCTATTTTCTAAGAAAATATGTATTTTATTTTTAAAATAAAACAGAATTAAAATCATAACGTTATCAATAATATTGTAAAAATTAGAGCAAAATCTATTGTTTGTTAATTTCTAAAATATCATAACTAAAACTACGTGATGATATTGTAGAATTAGATTGTTTTTCTATTGATTATTATCAAAGTACATAATATAATTGCAAATACAAAGTTCAAACAATATTTTAAAGTTTTCATGAAACTGCAAAATAATTGAAATTATTTTTATTTAAAAATAGCATAATCAAATTACGCAATGACCTAAAATACAATTATAAAAAATTGGATCGAAAATTATCAAATGTTATTTATTAATAAAGTAATAAAATTTCAAGATAGAAATCCAGACAATAATATTTTGCTTACTTGTTATGTTTTAAAAAACTTATGATAATCAAAATAGCACAAACTTGCATTTATTTCATAAAATGCATTTTTTTAAAAAAAATATATTAGATTACAGCAGCTATTTCAAATGCAATTCTAAAACATTAATTAATTATTAGTTTTGAATTGTTTTTCAAACGCAAAACATATACAAATTTTCAAACGGTCAAAGTTATTATTTTAAAAATCTTTTTAAAAGTTTTTATTCAGTCTAAAAAAATTTCAATTAAAAATAATAGTGAATATAATAAAATTTAAAAAAAATTAATAATAAATAAATATAATAATAAAAACAGTATAATAAAAATATATTAATATTAAGGTGCATTTTATTAAAATTTAAAAATTTCGAAAAAATAATAAAAAGTGAATATCATAAAATATAAAAAATAATAATAATTTTAATAAAGGTGCAAACTAATTATATTTCAACAATTTATTAAAAAATGGCTGTATTAATCAAATTCATGATTTTATTTGGGGTATTTAATGCTGCTAACTTGGCCCCGACTAAAGATGCATCATCAACTTACAACTTTCATCTAAATAATAATTCTTTAGTATTTAATTTGTCAGGCGCTGCGGGGCATGTATTGGCATTTCAAAATATGCCGACGCAAAATCATTACTACGACAAACTGGCTAGTAAAACTATTTTAAAATTTATATAAAATATTATTATTTATTAAAATTTTTATTTAGTTGGAAAAACAAAATCTTTTGAAATATGATTCTAAAAAGCCGACCGTTGCTATACTCGACATAAAGCCAGAAACTGAGGTAAACTTTTTTAAATATTTATAAAGAATTAATTATTAAACCTAAAATTTTTAATAGAAAGAGCCAATATTACAACAACATAGCCCTGGAAATGAGGTAAAATTTAATACATTTCAAAAATATATTTTAAAAATATAATTTTTTTTATTAATAGAATGAATCGGAGCTGGGAAGTGGAGTACCAAATAATGGTAAGTTCCAAGGAACTTTTCAATTTAATGGATAGAAAGATATTAACACTCCTTTCTAGCGGTATTACCTCCAACATCAGTGGCTGCAAATTTTGAAGGGGATTATTGGTTATATAAATATATTGTACTTCTTATTATTATAATTAATTTTATTATAATATATAATTTTTTTATTAGTATACAAAATTGTAATTTTTTTTTATTTTAATTAATATACGAAATTATATAAAAGTTCAAAAAGTGTTGTTTTAATAATATTCTCAGTTTTTATTTACAATTTTTTTCAAGCAGGTTCAAAGTCAAGGTTATTTGGAAATACTTTAACTTTGAATTTTTGTTCTTCTTTTCAACTACCAAAATCTTGGCGTATAGGAATTTCAGATTTTAAATATAAATACATACATCATTTTACGAAGTGCGAGACAAAGGGAAATAAAAATGTTTTTCTCTCCCAATCATATGAGCAAACTCCTTATGCATTTTTTTCTCATTACATTTTTTATTATTCAGAATTATTTATAGAATACCATCGAGCATAATACAACAATTTGAATATAACATAATAGGAAAAATTTGCCCTTAAAGTATGTATACAACATTTTGCAATTTGTATGTATACAACATTTTGCTCAAACTATACACCACCAAAATATCATATAAAATGTATACAACATTTCGCAATGAATTAATTTAATTTTAAATATAAATACATACATTATATTATAAATATAATTTAATTCTTGTTCCTATCCCCGCAAACCGTAAGAAAAAATCACAAAAAATTCTAAACTATACAAAAATATACAAAAAAGCAAAACGAAATTGCGAGAATTGTATTTTTCTATTTTGTGTGTGTGTGAGTAAAAACAACAGAACAAAAAAGTCCAAAGAAAAAACTAAAAAATACAATTTGAATCTTTTAACAAAATATTTATTTAATACAACATTTTGCAATTTGTATGTATACAACATTTTGCTCAACTATACACCACCAAAATATCATATAAAATGTATACAACATTTCGCAATGAATTAATTTAATTTTAAATATAAATACATACATTATATTATAAATATAATTTAATTCTTGTTCCTGTCCCCGCAAACCGTAAGAAAAAATCACAAAAAATTCTAAACTATACAAAAATATACAAAAAAGCAAAACGAAATTGAGAGAATTGTATTTTTCTTTTTTGTGTGTGAGTTAGAACAACAGAACAAAAAAGTCCAAAGAAAAAACTAAAAAATACAATTTGAATCTTTTAACAAAATATTTATTTATAAACTTGTAAATATTAATATTTTTATTATAATACATTATATTCTATAATTAAAAATGTTTTTGAGAGTCCAGATGGGTTGTAAATTTGATAATCGCCATATTTTTCCGTGCTGGATCCCGCCCTTTGAAGATTAGGTAATACCCTTTGTCGTTTAGCTCCTGTATTTCTGCCTCTGAGGTAATTGAAGCAGATATTCTTTGTGGTAAAAAGACGCTGGATAATTTTTCCGATACCATATCTTCTATGTTGACGGCTACCTGGTTTCCAAAAGGCGTTTTCACAAATCTAAATTTGTGAACAACATACGCCTTATTTTGGAATAAATCGTCTAATTTGGTGTAGTTTGTATTGGAGTCTCCTGCTGCATTTTTCTCGAAATTATCCGTGAAACTCCAGAAATATAAAATATATATATATATATAATATTATAATATAAAATAATAATATTAAATTTCAAAAATACTTACCATTTTTAAAGATTTGATAAACGTTACTTTTTAGACTACAAAATCAACTGATATCAATATATAAAATTTTACTGTATTTATACAAATTTTAATATAAATATTTAATGAAAAAATTTTGTGGTTTATCAAATTGGTAAATTGGTTCACAGGATTTTAATATTTTATTCAATTCTTATTTTTTTTAAATTTAAGTATTTCCTGTACCCCGAAAAGCAAATTCAAAAATGCTGAACATTTATGAATAAAATATATGTACATACAAAATATTTAAAGCTGATATTTTCTGGTACATTAATTTAATCCATTTTCTGATTTCTTAGTTTTAATTTTTTAATATAAATATTTACGGTTCAGAGAATGTGAAAAATAATTTTAAACGAAATATTCAACTTTACAAAAATGCATCTTTGTGCATGTAAATATTTAAGATAAGATTTATATTAATTAAATCTTTATATAAAAACATCTACCATGACTTAAAACCTTAGTTTGTTACAATCTTTAATAGAGTTAATTTGTGTTGGCAAAAATGGCTTTAATTTCTATTAAAAGTGAATCGGATATATTTCTCAAACGTTTTAATTTAAGTGCTTAAAGGGTCGAGTTTACCATTAACGAAATACCTGTAGACAAAGATCCAATAAATTGGATTAAATCAGCAATTGAGGAAGTGGTATATGTTACAACACGCGACCTTTTACCTAGTGATCAGGTTGGTATAAGTTTTTGCGGGGATAGTTTTGAACAGCGAGGACCGGGATGGATAAGTTTTAGGGCAGCTAGTTTAGTATCCACTGAAGATTTATGGAATCTAATAAGTAAAGTTTTCCAAAGCAAATCTCAAGGCTTAAGTACAGATAATTTTTGCTTAACTGTAACATCTGTGCGTATGCCGCAAGGAAATGGAAAAACATCAAAATATTTAACATTTAATGAAGAATGTATTAAACGTAGAGGTATTATTACAATAAATAATACAGATAATCTTTGTTTACCAAGAGCACTAGTTGTCGCTATGGCTGTAATAGATAATGTTGAAGAAAAAATTCAAATAAGAAAAGATACTAAAAAATTGCAAACTAATCTAACTCTAGAGATGTTAAAAAAATCAAAAATAAATATACCAGCTGAGGGAGCAAGAATACAAGAATTAAAAAAATTTCAAGCTTATTTAACAAATTACAAAATAACTGTTTTTAAATACGGCTGTAAAGGCCGTGAAATTGTGTTTCAAGGAAATGAGGATGGAAAAAGATTAGATTTGCTATACCACGAAAATCACTTTAATGTAATTACTTCATTAACAGCCGCCTTTTGTTGTGGTTATTTCTGCACCTTTTGTAATACACCGTATAATCAGAAAAATTCCCACAACTGCATCAAAAAATGTTTATGCTGTCAACAATCACCTCCTTGTAAACAGGATAGTACAAAACTTATGTGTAACATATGCAATCGTTTCTTTAAAAACCAACTATGTTATAATAACCATTTGGCATCTACCCCAAATAGTAAAAATATCTGCAACACAATTATTCGTTGCTTGTTGTGTCTAAAAACTTTTAAAAAAGAAAAAAAAAAAAAAATCAAAATTGTGGTGAATACTTTTGTAAAACATGTCAATCAAGCGTTTCTAAAGAACATGAATGCTTTATAAAGGCTGATATACGAGACCCATTATTAAAAGATATATTGTTTATATTTTATGATTTAGAAACGCGACAAGAAAAGTGTATTAATAAGAATGATATAGGTGAGACAAAACTTCACGAGCCAAATTTGTGCATGTATAGAAAACGTTGTGATGCTTGCATTAGTGTAAATAATTTGTACTTCTGCCAAAAATGTGGTTTTCGTGAAGTTATTCATAAAGAAAATATAATCAATAAATTTTTAAACGAAATTATTTTAATGAGTAAAAAATTTAAAAAAGTTACTGTTATTGCTCACAATGGAAAATCTTTTGACCATCAATTTATTTTACATAATATATTATTAAATACAGACATAACACCTCAATTAATAATGCAGGGGACAAAAATTGTGATGATGTATTTTAAAAATATAAAATTTATTGACTCCTTAAACTACTTTCCAATGGCTCTTTCACAATTACCAAAAGCATTTGATTTACAAACAACGTCTAAAAAAGGTTATTTTCCACACATTTTTAACACTTTGGAAAATGCTGAGTATGTTGGATTATTACCTGATATTAAATATTACAATTGTGATTCAATGAAAAGTGCAGAAAGAGAGATTTTTTTAAAATGGTATGATGAAAATAGAAATAAAATTTTTAATATGCAAAATGAATTATTTTCATACTGTCAAAACGATGTGATTATTTTAACTGAGACGGTGCGAAAGTAATTTTGTATTAATTATCAGAAATACCAAGTTAATTGGAAATAAAAACAAAGATACATAAAAATTTGAAAATTAATAATTATGTTAAAGAAAAAAAAAATGAGTGTAGACAATTTTATAAATAGACAAGAAAATACATTTGAAAACTTAAATTATATTGTGGAACAATGTGGTGAAAAAGCAACACGTGTAAAATTTAAAATTCAACCTTCGGTTAGTAACAATAATAAAATGTCAAAGAAAATTAGTAAACCCCAAAAAAAAAACTTGAATCAAATTAATGATGCATTACGTAAAGAAGTATCAACACTTAAAAAAATAATTAAAAATTTAAATAAAAAATCAGTTCACATTAATGATAATAATAATATAAATATTAATAATCAGTCGTCTGAAAATAGATTTGCAGATCTGACCGATACAATTGATGATTTCGAAGAGATGGATGAAGAAACTGAAGCAGAAGGGGGAGAAGACTTCATAGAAATTGCGAAGAGAAAAAATTTAGCAAAAAAAAGCCAGCAACAACAATTAACTAATAATAATCAAGTACAAAATGACAATAATAAAATAGAGAAAATAATATATAATAAATCGACAACACAAAATAAAAACAATTCTGAAATTGACAATAATAATATTAATAATCAAGGAAAAAAATACAAAATACCACCAATCATAATTTATGACCAAGATATTCAAGATTTAAAAAAAATATTTAAAGAAAAACTTAAAATAAATGATTTCGCATTTAAAAAAATAAATCACAAGAAATTCCTAATTTTCTTAAAAAATATGAATGATTACGTAAAAATTAAAGAATTATTACAAAAAATTAATACGAATTATTTCACCTACACACCAAAAGAAGAAAAAACTAAAACTTTAATATTGAAGGGATTAAATAAAGAAGATGAACCAGAGGAAATTAAAAGAGAATTAATATTATTAAATATAAATAATGTGAAAATAGAAAAAGTTATAAGACTTGCAACTAGGAAATCAGTTAAAGAAAATATCCTTTTACCAATATTTATGGTACAAGTGGGAGCACAAAGTGACATATCAATGTTATTCAAAATTAGAAAATTAAACTACCAATTTATAACATGGGAAAAATTAAAAAAAACTGAAATCCCCCAGTGTAAAAGATGTCAGAGATTAGGACATGCTGCAAGCAATTGCAATATGGAATATCGCTGCGTTAAATGTGATCAAAATCATGAGATTGGAAAATGTGGAATTAAAGAACATGGAGATAAAAGTATACTTTACTGTGCATTATGCAATAGCAAGGGTCACCCAGCAAGTTATAGAGGATGTCCTGAATACATTAAAAAACTAAAAAATGTTGAACTAAAAAAAAAATTGAACAATCGTAGAATTGAAGCCAAGATAAAAATGACCAACAACTACGTACAGCCGGAAATCTCATATGCTGGTATTGCAGGTAGTAATATTAATAATAATAATAATAAGAATAATGTTAGTAATGAGCTTAGATTTACAAATAATAATAACTTAACAAATGTAATACAAAATCACGAAAATAGTAATATTTTATTAGAACTAAAAAAAACTTTACAAATAATTAGCACACAAGTAAATAATATAGAAAATAAATTAAATGAGCATGCAAAAAAAATAGATTATCTCAATGAAACTTTACCAATGAATAATTATTATGATTAGTACAATAAATAGTTTAAAAATTATCTCAATTAATGTTAATTCGATAATATCGAATAATAAAAGAGCGTACCTTATACATTTCTTAGAAACTTATAATCCAGATATAATGTTGCTGAATGAAACTAAATTAAATCCTAAACACAAATTACAATTTAAAAATTACAACTTTATTAGAAACGACAGATTAAAATCCACCCAGGGAGGAGGAACGGCAATATTAATAAAAAACAAATATAAGTATTCCTTAGAATCCAAATATAATATTGGTAGTTTCAAATGTATAGAAACTAGCATAGTAGAGCTAAAACTGTCACATAATAAAACATTAAAAATTGTAGCATTATATGCAGGACAAAAAAATAACGATAAATTTGAATATGAAGTAAATAAATTATTTGAAACATTAAAATTAAATAGAATAGATACATATTTTTTAATTGCAGGTGATTTCAATGCGAAACATTCAGAATGGTATAATGTGACTCAGAATAACAGGGGAAATATTTTAAAAAAATGGTTAGATAATAATGAAATAATTTATAAAGCTAAGCTATATGGTACTAAATACCCTACCTACCCAAGAACTAATTCCTATTTAGATATTTGTATATTAGATACTAGACTCAACATACAGGTGAACAATGAAAATAAACTTGATACACTCCCATATGATAGTGACCATAATGCTATAGTTATTAATTTAAAACTAGAAAATAATGATAAAATTATAATAGATACAAATAGTAAAAAAATTAAATATAATTTTAAAATGACGAATTGGACAACATTTAGAAAGATTTTAGATGATAAAACAAAACGAACAACAACGAATGACAGTATTGAAATATCTAACAATAAAAATTTAGAAAATAGAGAGATAGACAGTTACTTAGACGAAATAGATAATTTAATAAAAGATACAGTAGAGAAATGTGTTCCAAAAATTAAAAAAGAAAATAGCATAGAAAAATACATAAATTTCAAAATAAAAAAATTACAAAAACACAAAAGTATAATACTGACAGCTATAAAAAACACATATAGAAAAAATCAACATCAAAATAATAACAGAATTATCAGATTAAAATCATTGTTAAACAACATTAATTCACTTATAACCCAAAATTTAAATATTAATAAAAATAAGAGATGGGAAATCACATTAAAAAAAATTCATCCGTCAAATTCAAAAAATATGTTTCCTATTATAAACAAAATTTTCAGAAGCAAAGGCATGACAAATATTAATGAACTAAAAATGGAAGAAGTAGATAAACAATTAATTGAAAATTCAGAGATTAATATTAATCAATTGCAAACAGATGAACAGAGTAGATATATTATAAGAAATCACATAGATATATTAAATATTATTGGGAATTATGTTGAAAAAACACACAACCAAATTGATATAGGATGTAATGATGAAAACTCAATAAGAGTAAGAAATGAAATTTTAGAATTTAATAATCAAATAGAATTAGATGAAGAAAACAATATTAAAATACTGTCATTTAGTGAAAATTGTAGAGCCAATGAGTTGAAAAAAAGTCAAACGCATAATAATTATTTCATCACTATTAGAAAGTTAAAAAACATATTTAGAAATTTAAATAATAAAACTTCAACAGGAATAGATGGTATCCCAAACATAGTTTTAAAAAATCTACCGGAGAGTATAATAAAATTTTATTGTACATTATTTAATAATTTATTAAACAATAGTCATTTCCCACACAAATGGAAAAAAGCGAAAGTAATTCCTATAGCAAAACCAGGAAAAGAAAAGACAAACCCCAAAAATCTTAGACCAATTAATTTGCTTCCTAATATTAGTAAAATATTTGAAACAGTAGTTATAAAAACAAATAGAAAAATAGTAAAACTAAAAAATATTATTCCCGAAAATCAATTTGGTTTTAGGAAAAAACATTCGGCAATACATGCAGTTAATAAATTGACATCGGACGTATGTTGGGCGATAAATAAAAAAGAATGTATGGGGGCATGCCTTATAGATTTAAAAGAAGCGTTCAATTCAATCTGGAATGACGGCTTAATTTATAAATTAATAAAATATAATTTCCCAAAGGAGATGGTAAAAATGATAAGAGAAATGATATCTGAAAAAACATTTATTGTGGAGGATGGAGACACAAAAAGTAATAAAATATTTAAAATAGTTAATGAATTACAACAGGGCACAGTTAATGCACCAATTTTATTTAATATTTATATAAGTGAACTTCTTGAAAGATTTAACCATAATCAGAAGCCAAGTTTAGCATTCGCAGATGATCTCATTATTTACAATGTAAATAAAAAGGCATCAAAAGCTCAAAAATTCTTACAAAAACAATTTAACGAAGTACAAAGCTATGTTGACTCTTGGAAATTAAGAATTAATTATAGCAAATGTGAAGTAATATTATTTAGAAACAGTTTGGACAAAGTAAATATGGACATTAGAAAAAATTGGAAAGAATTCCACATTAGAACAAATGACAATACTATAATTACAAACCAGAAAACAGTTAAATATTTAGGTGTAAATTTAACCCATAATTTAAATTATAAACACCACATTAAAACACAGATAGAAAAGGCGCGTAAAGCATTTATGGCATCAAAAAAGCTGTTCTATACAAAAGATATAACAACTAGAATAAAGATCATAGGATATCAAGCATTAGTGAGACCAATTCTTACTTATGCTTGTCCAATATGGTAATATTAGCCCATCATGTATGGAAATATTAAGAAAATGGGAAAGGAAATGTATAAGGTACTGCACAGGAAAATTTAGAAAACCTGTAAGTGACTATAAACACTTTTATTCAAATAAAACTATTTATGAAAATAGCAAAATAAGTAAAATAGATCATTTTATATTAAATTTAATAAGAAAACATTTTTCTAGAGTATATTTAGTAAAAGAGAATAGTTTAATTGCGCATTCTATATATCCAAATGATAATTATATTCAATATACAATGCAAACAGGATTTATACCACCTGAAGCGTTTATATACTTAGATAAAAATAAATATATAAAAAATGATGAGAAAGTACCAATATTATATCACATATTCAGAAGAGCAACAAATAAAAAAATTGAATTTGAACCCAATTTAAAATTCCTCAATAACAGAGAAAAATTTAGATTTGATATATATGTACCAATAAGAAACGAAAAAGAAATGTATAAATATTGGTGGCAAACAGAAAATGATCTAATTCATTAAGGTATTTGTAGTATATAAGTAGAATAAGTTATAGAGTTAGATAGTTATAAGTATAATATAAGTAAAAAAAAATAGTAAGTATAATATTGGTTTTTAAAATAATTTTCCAATGTAAAATAAAATAACCACAAATAAATATTTGTAAATAAATAAATTTAAAAAAAAAAATGCTAATAGTCAAAACTATGATCAAATAATAACAATTATTATAAAATGTGGGAAACTTAGAGTACTCTAATTAAGAGGCAGTAAGTTCAATCAATTATATTAAAACAATTTTGATTTAAGTGTTTTGTACAAAATAAAATATATAAAATAAAAAGGAAATAAATAAAGCACTGTTGAAAAAAAAAAAAAAAAAATTTTTAACTGAGACCTGTTTAAAATTTCGTCAATTGTTGTTAAATGAATGCAATGTATGTCCATTTACTAAAGCATGTACAATAGCATCAACTTGTAATCTGGTTTTTAGATGTAATTTTTTGAAACCTAATACAATAAGCATTATACCAAAAAATAATTATCATGAAAGTAATGGTCAATCAAAAATAGCGATACAATGGTTATTACATGAAGAAAAAGAGAGAAATATAAAAATACAACATGCTTTAAATGGAAAAGAAATTATTATCCGGGGTGTAAAAGTTGATGGTTTTTGTAAAGAAACTAATCAAATTTTCGAGTTTTATGGGTGTTATTATCATGGTCATCCTGAGTGTTTGAAATACAATCGTGATAATGTTTTATATAAAAACTCAAATGAAACGTTGAATACACGATATGAATCAACTATTACCAAAGCATTGCATTTAATTAATTTTAATTTTAATAGTGCTTTATTAATATTCATTCAAGTTCAGTTTACATTGATTACTTAAAGCTAGTAAATATAAAATATTATATAAAAATTATGTTTAATGATCCTTCTAAGGAATACTCTAAACGATTTAATTAAGATTTTTTTTTTTTTTTTTATAAATTTGTTTTTTATATTATAATATGTCCGGTTAACTAAGTTTTAGCTTGAATATTATTTTAATTATTGTAAAAAAATTGGAAAAATACAATTAATATTTCTTAATTTTGATACATAAAACTTAACAATAAAGGCAATAAAATAGACAGACAAAACAAATTAAAAATGAATATTAAGACGTATCTTTTAAATTTTATATTATTTTAACCACCAATATAATGCTTTATCTTTTTGATGATGTCTGATATCTATCTCTGTTATGTGTTGATCATATCTGCACATATCATTTGCTATATCTTCTGGATTGTATGTTATTTTTTGATTTGTCGCTCTTCTAGCATTGCATTTAAAATCTAGTGGTTATGAACTTTTGGAAATGTGGGAATGCAAGTTTCGAAAAAATTTAGAAGTAAAAAAAAACATGAAATATTTAAAGTCGCACCCCATATTAAATTCATTACCATTAAACCCTAGAGACGCATTTTATGGAGGTAGAACAGGTAACACAAGAACATATTATAAATGTCAAACAAATGAAAAAATTAAATACATCGATATTTGTTCTTTATATCCGTGGGTTTTCAAATATGGTAAATTTCCAATAGGTCATCCAAAACTCCATGTTGGAAATAATATATGTAAAAATATTATTCTACAGCAAACTGATGGGTTGATAAAATGTAAAGTTTTACCACCTATTAATTTATATCATCCAGTTTTACCTATAAAGCAGAACAACAAATTAATATTCACCTTGTGTAATAGTTGTTCAGATCAATTTTTTACAGGCGAATGCACACACAATGACGACCAAAAAGCATTAACAGGAACTTGGGTTATCGATGAAGTTAATAAAGCAATAGAAAAAAATTATCAGATATTAGAAATTTATGAAATATGGGAGTATAATATCGCGCAGTACAATAAAAATTCTGATGGTCTTTTTGTAGACATGATGAACAGATTTATCAAAATGAAGCAATCTGCTTCAGGTTTTCCAGCAGATTGTTCAACAGATGAAGATAAATTAAAATATATTGAAGATTTTTTAAAAAATTAAAATATTCTATTAGATATAACCTCAATAATAAAAAATAACGGTCTTAGATCAGTAGCAAAATTAATATTAAATTCATTTTGGGGACAATTTGGGCAGCGTGAAAATTTACCGAAAACAACAATTTTAAATAAATCTGAGGAGCTATTTGACATGTTTTCAGATCCTCTAACAATAATAAACAACATACAAACGATAAACGAAAAAACTGTAATAGTTCACTGGAAGCCTATTGATGAAGACAGTCATGGTTTGTTAACTGCAAATGTATGCATCGCTGCGTGTACCACTACTCAGGCAAGAATTAAATTGTACAGCTATTTGGAAAAACTTGACAACAGAGTGCTTTATTACGATACCGATTCAGTTATTTATATCAGTAAACCAGATTTATACGACCCCCCTACAGGAAATTTTGTTGGTGATATGACGGATGAGCTAGAAGGTGATTACGGACCTGGTAGTTATATAACTGAATTTGTAAGTGGGGGGCCAAAAAATTATGCTTTTAAAGTTTTTTCAACTTTTGAAAACAATTATAAAACAACCTGTAAAGTTAAAGGAATTTGCTTAAATCACCGAAATTTACAATTAATAAATTTCGATATTATTAAAAATATGATAATAAATGAAGCAAACGAAGAACCAGTTAAAATTTTATCAAATATGTTTCGGAGAACTAAAGAACATAATGTAATTGTTGTTCCTGAAATTAAAAAGTACCAGCCTGTATCTAAAAAACGAAAATTTTTTGATGATTATAATTCTGTACCTTACGGCTATAAATCTTAAATTGAAATAAATAAATTAATAAAAATTAATTATAACAAACATTTTTTATTATTATCAGTATTAATATAAATTACATACAATTAAAGTTTGTAATTTCTTATTTACACATGTTTCTCAATATTAACCAATAAAATGCAATATTTATTTTAAAATATCGTTTTTGTCAATCCACGAATTATGTGTGGCATCAAACCCAAGCCATTTAACTAGAACTTGATTTCCTTTTTGCCGAATTATTTTTTCAACCAGGTAATTATCAGGATATTTAGTTTTTTGTAATTCATATTCATAAAAATTACCCAAAATGGGTTGCTCTTTATAATCAATTAACAAATATGTTACAGGGTTTGTTAAATTAACTTTTGATATTTTAAAAATCTCCGTTGACCAATTTGGTGTGTAGCCTTTTTGAAAAATTCCTTTCATTTTACTAATACGTACAAAGTCATTGATTTTAAATTTTGGTTTTATGTATAATTTGGGTTTATTGAAAATTGTATTTAATAAACGTTTTTCGTTTTCCTTTGTTACTTGGTATGGTTTCATTTTTATAGTACGATGCAATGTATGGTTGTATTTATGTATTAAGTTATCCAAAATTGAAAGCCAATCATAAGTACCTTGTATACTAAATTGTTTCCACATATTGTTCTTTAATGTTTTATTAAAACGTTCACAAATTGAAGCTTTTAGCTTTGAATATGTATGATAATGATTACTATTTAATTTTTTCATCAAACTTTGGAACTGTGAATTAAAAAATTCCTTTCCCTGATCTGAATGTATATGTTTTGGCGACTCTTTACTTCGATTAAAAATATTTTTTAATGCATTTGTTACATCTGTGCCGCTTTTTGTTTTAACTGGCTCAGCGTAGGCAAATTTTGAGAAAATATCAATAACAGTTAGTAGATATTTATAACCTTTGTTGAACTTTGCAAATGGGATCATTTCTACCAGATCAATTTGCCAAGTGTCATTAATACCTTTTTGTTTAACATTTCGTCTCTTAAAATTTTTTCTCATCTGTTTATGTAACTCATTTACAATTGCCTTTTTACTCATACTGACAGTTTGTAACTGATCGAATTACTAAATTAAGATCAGTTATATAGTCTTTACCCAAGTTATAGGTTGTTATTTAAAATGCAGAAAAAAATAATTTTTGTCGATTTTCAATTTGTAATTGGAAACGGAAACCAATATTTTATAAAAGAATTGGCTATGGTAAAGCAGGGATCTTTATTGGCAGACCACTATTTGTTTAAACCACCTTATCCTCAACAAGAATTGAGTTTCAAAATTAAGCAGCAAAATGATTACAACAAAAAATATGTTAACGGGTTGGAATGGGAAAGCGGTGTTATAGAGTACACCTTTCTTCCTTCTGTTTTAAAAGATATAAAATCATACATTATATACGTAAAAGGCAAACAAAAGAAAGAATTTCTTGTCAAATATAGGACTTGATATACCAAAATTAGCAGAGTTGCAAGATTATGTCACTTATTGTGGAGTACATTCGATGTGCAATCAAATTACAGAAAGGTGTGCTTTAAAAAATTGTTTTAAGGTGTACATGTATATGTTAAAATTCAATAAAATTGCTTTTTAAAAAGTGTAAAAATTCTTTTGTTTAGCTTGTAAGCCATTTTATTTTAGTTATAAATTTGTTGTCAGAATGGAAACACCTTTCAGTAAAGATTCTGGAAACTTGATTCTAGCATATCATTATTTTTTGAACGAAGAGCACACAGCAAAAATTTCATCTGGTTTTCATCCTAAAACGTTAAAACCAATAGTGGTTATTTCCAAATTTGGTAAATCACCAATGAAATTTTGTTATAGTCTTTGGATTATGTTTGTGCAAAATATTTGCAATGATGATGAAATTGATAATTTAACATTTCTGTTAGACGACAAGGAATGGCGACAGGTCAACGGAATCAGGGATTTTATAACAAGCCATGCATATTTTAATTATATAAACGAAATATATGTAAAAGATTATGTGTCTGAATATTACAAGAAATGTGAAATTTATAATGTTAAAAAATTAACACAAGAGCATTTGTTTTTACCAAAATTTAATACTTCATTTAATTTTTCAAAACTTTTTGTAGAAATACCTTTGTTATGTGCTGAAAAATAAAATAAAATAAAAACATATTTATTTGATTTTTTTTCTTTCTTTTATTGACTTTTTTTTAAAAAACTTGTTCATCATTATTTTACATACAACAACTCACATTTTGAAAATTTCATAAAACATTTGTAAAATTAATTTATCATTGTTATTTAAATTGTTAGGACTAAATTTTTTTTAAAATTCTTCCATTGAATATCCTCTACAACGAAAATATAAAAAAACACAGCAATAATATCCACATACATTTGAATTGTCTGCTTGTACGCGTTTTCTGTTTTTTATAAAACATTTCTGCCTGGAATTTCGATTGATTTTTTTTATAATATTTGTTTTTATAGTTTGATTTCCATAAGAATCAAAATATTCGGCACAACCTTCTTTTGGAAAATTTAACGCAAACCAATGTAAGCCAGGTTTTGTGTCCGGATCTGAATTCACAACAATACAAAATGGTTTCTTTTTTATATGTTTTGGTATACGATTAAAAGCATACACGCCTCTAAAACAAGTTTTAGTGTATTTATTTGTCCGAAGAATTTTTGCAATCTGTTGTGTATTCATGCTGATCTGTTAGGTTTGAAATATCGTAAATTTTGGTGGTACACTTTACATAGTGAAATAAAAACTCTTTTTTGTCTTTGCCATTAACCAATAACACATCGAATTTGTTTAATTTTTTATTTATAGCTTGAGTTATATTATCGTTGTATAAATTACCATTTGTGATGTAATTGTGTTGTTCTGCATTTACTTATGATGTTGGATATAAATATTTGTATTCGTAGTGTACTGATTTATTTGATTCTTCAATTCCTGCAATGCTTACTTTATGCCCAAAAGAAATTAATTTATCGCAGGCAAAAGATATGTCCACAAAGGCATATGATGGTAATTTATTATTTTTCAGCATTTTTATGTTCTACCACCTTTTACGATCGCAGGCATAATAAAAAAATTATTTCTTGTCGGTTATATTTATATATTTGTATAAACATTTCGATTTTTATCAATTTCTAATGAGGCGTCAAACTCACCATAGACAATACATGTTAAAGTTGATGACAATGTATTGCCTAATTTTGCCTCAATTCTTATTGTACCTTGATTTAACAGGTTTTGACATGTTTCATTAGCTGAGCCATCAGGAGATAAATCAAAAGCTAATATTGTATAGCCTTTCCCAAAAAGTTCTTTTGTTATTTGATGACCTTTATCAGAATGGTGTATTCCCGTACCTTTAAACAATGTTAAATAAGCTCTAGTATTACAACAAAGTGCAGAGAAATCAGTTTCAATTGGTGTGTTAGGTATTTGTACACCATTTACGTATAGTACAAATTGTGTTAAATTATTATGATCAAACAAATATGGATTTTTAGATCGTCTTCCATTAAAATTATCATTGTTTACCATACAAAATAATAATGTATTTGGTAGCTGACCAATAAATACATTATCTAGTGAAATGTTTGAGGTGAATGCTGGTATTGTAAATGTCTTTAATTCGCCTCTTTTGTAGTAATATTTTGCATTAGTTTTTGCCAGAATAGTATTATGAGCCAACAAAATATTAGGATTGACTGTAACATGTTTCATGTATAATGTGGCTTCATGAATTTTTAAATAGCTGTCTTCCGTATCAGCACAAAATAAATAAAAATCTGGCTTTTCTAATGTTAACGAAATTCTCACATCAACATTGTTTAAAAGTAAAGTAGGTGTGTTGAAAAAATCCACATGTAATTTTCCCATTAGCTCTACAATACCAGAATTATTGTACTTTTTTTGTCTTGTTTTGGAGCCTGTGTTATTATAATCATGTACATTGGGCTTATCCAATTCCCATCCAGAACCTTCCAGATGAGTGTTGCCAGCATCGTTTACATAACTTAACAAAGAAACTAAATAGCTTTTATAATGATAAAAAGAATCGGAAGGCGTTACATTCTTTCCATTTATTGTAACATTTACTTGTTTAATCATCGAATGCAATAAATTATTTACTACGCTTGGCTGTGGTATTGGTGTATGTTTTTGATCAGCCCCTGTTCCTGTAGTTATTTTATCATTATTCCATTTCGACCCATCGTTTTTTAATATTTGAACTTTAAATTTAATATAAGTTGAAGATAAATCTCTGTATGTATCACCATGACCAAGTGAAACAAAATCTATTGTAGAAGGTGAAGCATCTAAGGAAGCTAATGGATTATAGACAACCTCTTCAGAGCGTAATATACGTGTTTGTATAGGTGGCACAGTAAAGAGATCCAATTCTGATTTCATGCATTCTACCACAGCCATTTTTAATTAAAAATGTCTAAAATACGCTGTTTTTTTCCAATGCGACGTCTCTTACGAATTGAACGTAATTTTGGTTTTACACGTCTTTTTATAGTTTTGCGTTTTTTTCTTACTAGTTTTTTACTAACACGTTTTCTTTTTCTACCACTGCCATACATTGAATGTAATTGATTTATTGCTGAAGTTCTTAAATTTTTTATACCTGCTTTAGTCTGGTCTTGAAATACTTCTTTTGGATTTCCTCCTGCCGCTATATCAGACAAAATATTGGCACCTGTTTTTATAGCTTCGTCTTGAATTAAATTTAAACCTGTGACCAGTGATGGTTTAAGGAAACGGAATAAACCTGCAAATAAGTTCCCAAGACCACGTCCTCTCTGAATTACTGGATATGCCTGTAACAAAGGCCCTATTTCATTTATATTACCACCAGCCTGTGATGAATAATATTTAATGTATTCACGATGCATGCTTAATTAAAACGACATAGCTTTATGAAAATTGTTTTATTTATATACTTTTTTTAAAATTTAATACAATTTTTGTTGGATAGTAATTTGGCACAAAATTAATTTTACTACCATACTGATCGGAAATATTAATAGCTATGGTCTCAAAATTATTTTTTTCTAGCGGTACATATTGTATATTATTGAACTCTATATTGTTCTGCTTTCTACAGTTATCAATATTTATTGCACACAGAGCTCGTATTTTGTTGTTTCCAAAAATTTCCGGTTGTATAATATCAGTATATACTAACATCATACCTCTTTTTTGATCGTCATATGATTGAAAAGCAATTTTAAATAAATCCACTATTGTGCTTTTCAGTAAATGTATATTTTTTTTTTGCTGAAAGAGTTCTTTTATCAAAGTTGGTATAGTATATTCGAAATTTGGTTTTAAAAAATAACTTTCTTTGTTGAAAGATCTTGTTATACGTATCATTTTAAGCTGATTAGACGATGTAACAGGGCTGTAATTAGTCTTATAGGTGTCGTCGTCTAATAATGTGACAAGCACTTCGTTATAAAATTCTTGTAAAACATCAGCGCGTGTATATCCGCCCAATGGTGTGATATTGTTAATAAGTGTTGGTAAAAAATTTGTTTTCCAATCATCATACTTAAATCTTGAATCATCGTCATGGTAAAATGTATATCCCATACGTTTTATTACTTTTTCTTTATTTTTGCCTACGAAGACCTCATGGGTACCCAATGAAATAGTAGCTGATTTTTCTTTTTCATAAGTATCTGCTTGTAGATAGTCGTTAACATAAATTTCCGAAAGACCACCCTTCCAATCAGCTAAATCTAAATGTGTTGGTATTTTATTTTCAAAAGTTGAGAGCGTATTATCAGGGAAAAAATTATTGGAATCGTTACTAAATAACGTGATGTAAAAATCATCTCTTGAATTCATAATTGCTAGTGCTAAATATTTTTATTTTGTGTCTTATTTATATGAAGTCCAAAGAGGTGGAGTCAAAAACGTCTTATATTGCTTGGGTGGTGATTTGTGCATTGGTGACTGTTTTCGTTTACTTGCATTTCTCTCATTAGGATACTTTGACAGAATGCTAGGTCTTAAAACTGAACCAGTTGTATGCAAACGTTGCCGTGTATTTATAGGCGATTTTTTAGGTGATTGATCAGGTAGTACGACTGTAATAACATCATGTGTATTTGTATCATACATTCTCACATTTGGTGTTGAAGATAATCTTCTACTTAAACGCTCGTTGGGTAATGTCTGTGTAAAAGCAAGATCAGCTGCATCGTCATCATCTATTCCAAATTCCATATGTACGTCATTATCTTCAAATAGTATTTGTGGTTGTGGTTGTTGTTCTTTTACGGGATCAAAGTAAAAAACATCATCATCAGGTATTGCTTGTTTAATATTGTCAAAATCTTTTTGTTGTTGTTGTTGTATTTCAGATTCGTATTGAGTTTCTTTGTCTTTCAGTATTTTAAATTTAGTCTGGGTTTCAACATTTTTACCTGTTGTAGTAGTAAAATGGTTTTTTTTAACATAATCAGTAGGTGTTGTTCTTTTTTGATTATTATATTTTATTAAGTTCTGTCTTAACATGTACCATTTCTGGATAGGATTTAAAGCTTTATTATGTAAAAGCTTTTCTATATTTTGATTCAAAATATTTAGGTTATTTTCATCATTCAATAATTTTTTAAATTTTAAAAAAACTTGGGGTGGAATAACTATCATACGCTGCATATTATTCATTTTTTGCCTGGTAATCACTGATTAATTTTTCAATAATTCCAGATAATACAGTTCCAATTAAAACAGGTAAAAAGCCGCCTTTTTGAATAAGTATTTGTCGTTTTGCTTTCAAGTTTCTTTGGGTACTGGCTAAGCAGCGAATTGTATTTTTATGTTTTTTTAAAAATGATATAATTTTTTTCGGAGCTTGGTTATTCCCGTTTAAAGTATTAATTGCAATTTGAATTATTGCCTTTATAACATCATCATCACATGTCTTTAATACACTATTACGCAGTTTTTTGTTAGAATTTTTTAAAAGATGTAATATATGTTGGTTTCTTTTCAATCGTTTCATATTTTTCACAGTAAACTATGTTGTTTAAATCATTTGATGTGCAATAGCAAACACAGTAATTTTTTTCAAATATATTATTTCGTATACGGTATAATTCATTGATGTTCTGTGTTAAGTCTAACACGATATAGCCGTGTGGTGCTGACGTAGCTTCATTATATACTCTCATAAATTCTCTTGTTTTTTCTGGAAAAATTTGACGCGCTAAAGGTGCAATCTGAGATTTGTCACGCGGATTTTTAAATAACACCAAGTATTTAGCATTTAACGATATATCACGACAGTATTTACCTTGGTGAAAAATATTTTGTATTAATAAAATGATTGATAAATTTTTGTGGTGTGACCCCTTTGTAAATAACTCGCATACTTATTTATTATATGTCTCGAGCATTAAATCGTCCAACACCACTAAAATGTTGGCATTATTTTCATTAATAATTTGCTCTGGTATATTACTTAAAAATTCAATGTTTTCAAAAGGCAAATTTCCTGGTACAGCGCCTAATTCTGGATTACACCAGATTATTTTGGTTATGTTCGGCTTGATTAATTCCAGATGTCGTAGTATTAAATTACAAACAAAAGTTGTTTTTCCACAGCCCGAAGGCCGAAAGTGGTGTATAAATGGTAACATGTTCACAAACTTAATTTTGCATTCTATATAGCAGATTTTTAAAATTCCCTATTACTTTTAACGCTTCTCTATATATAAAGGTTATTGATACACAAATACATGTATCAGGCCCTGATGTTGTCTTATCATCAGACCAAATACAAGAATTGTAATGTACGCCAAATTGTGATTTTTTTACTCCGCTTTCATTTAATAATTTAAGTTTCTCCTCAAGATTTTCTAATTTTTTTATATTTTCATTATCGAGTAACAGTTTATATTCTTTTAAAAAAGTAGAAATTACTTCTATATCCACGGTAGTCAACAACATTACACACACTGAGTAAAAACTATATTAATAAAACTTATATATCAGGTCCAAAAATATGTGTAATTTGCCGTGTTCCATAAATCTATGTATATTGTAAATATGCAGGATTTGTACCAAAAATCTTGGATAAGCTATAGGAGTTCGAGCGCAATTTTACGTGTATTTTTAAAGGGGGGTCTAAAATTACTTTTTTAGGGTTGCCGTGTTCCATAAATCTATGTATATTGTAAATATACAGGATTTGTATATCCCAACAATATAGAGTTTTAAAAATTGTTTATATATGTGCAATCATGTCCAAACATGAAAATATTTCTTATTAAAACATTCACGGTTCAAATCCAGTTGGAACCAAAATGTTTTTTTAAACCATCAATTGTAAACGTTCATCTAAGTCTAAGCAATAAGATGCAGATTTTCCAACAAGTCGGTAGCTCGGTAGGTAGAGCGCAGACTTATAAAACACCACGTTCCCCAGTTCAAATCTCAAAAGTACACTTTTTCTTTTTAAAAAAAATTTCCATACCAGCAGCATCCACTCAACCGCAGGCACAATATCCACGAGAAAGAAGAGGACAAAGAAGAAAACCAAAATCTTTCAAGCGAAAAGGCATATACACAATATCCACTCAACCATGACACGAGGACAAAGAAGAAAACCAAAATCATTCAAGCGAAAAGGCATATACACAATATCCACTCAACCATGGAAGCGGCGCGCGCCACACCCCAATAACAACACCCATTAACAACACCTATTAACAACACCCATTAACAACACCCATTTAAAACACATTAAAAAATCACACCTCCCACGCACCCACGCAATTTGGTGCCCAGGCTCAAGTGTCCCATATACTACTAAAGTTTAATAAAATAATAGTAAAAAGTTATAAAAAACTTAGTATACAGTTTTATATAAAATAATATTTTAGTAAAAAAAAAACCATATAAAGGTTTATCGTGAGTGAACCGTTTAAAACAAAAAAGAAATATTAAAAAGTAAAGGCGCGAATTAAAGTCAATTTTAATATGCTAAATAGATCATCATATGCTGAAATATTAAAAAGTAAAGGCGCGAATTAAAGTCAATTTTAATTTGCTAAATAGATCATCATATGCTGAAATATTAAAAAGTATATCATCAACTCATCAAGGTCATCATAAAAGCAACATCAACAAGCTGAGCATAAAATTCATCAAGATCATTATAAGCATCATATAATAGAAACCTGAGTAAAGATCATCTTCATCATAATTAAAAATTTAAAAATTGTATCATTTCATCAAGTACCGTCAATTTCAAAAATAAGGTCAGTTATATTAAAAAAAAAAAAATATATAACATATTAAAAAAGACACAATCAAAATTACAGAAATTTTAAATTTTATCAAAAAGAAAAAAAGGTATATTGAAAAGTGAAGAAATTACATAAATTTTCTTTTCTTTTTCGTATTTTCTTTTTCGTACATATATACAAAAAAAGAAGTTTTTCTTTTGTGTGGTGCGTGACGTCAATAAATCTAAATTATATAAGTTAAATAAGGCATTGACCCAAAAGTGTCGAACAAAACAATATTTTGTTAGTAATTGCATACAATTAACGGGCGCGCGAAAAATTCTGCAATTACAGCTGTTTGCCTTTGTATTCGAAATCAGAGCAATAAACTCTTACAATACGTCACGAATGTAATAAAACTAATATAAATATTTTAGCGCGAATAATTTATGACGTCACAACACTATATCTAGTTAACCGCCAATATTTTTTTTAATTTATAAGAAAATTAAGTTTGTTAAAAGATATATAAGGCGGCTAATATATATTATTAAAATAATTATACGAACAATCATATTTCGGTTACGACAATTAATTTTGTTATATCAAAAAAAAAAAAAAAATTAAATTTTTTGTGTTGCTGTAACCTATATATAATATACACATATAAATAATTTTTTTTTGTGTGTTGCTGCAACCTATATTTAATATTGAAATAATTTTTTTGTTGCAACATATATAATATTATAAATAATTTTTTTTGTGTGTTGCTACAACCTATATTTAATATTGAAATAATTTTTTTTTTGTGTGTTGCTGCAACCTATATTTAATATAACATTGAAAATAATTTTTTTTTTGTTGCAACATATATATAATATTTTAAATCATTTTTTTTGTGTGGCTGCAATCTATATATATATATATATTTTTATATCCTCAAGACTATATTCATACTATGAAGTAGTAATTCTGTACTGAAGGATAGTTTCTAATTCTGAAATTCAAAAATTAAATTATAAAAAAAAAATAAAATAAAAAAAATAAAGGGAAAAGAATTTCTGGTGTTTAATTAATATATAATATAACTTTTATTTTATCTTTATTAAAAAAAAAATGTAACATATAGGGTATTTAAAAATAAATAAATAATAATAATAAAATTTTTACATACATACAATTATAGTGTTTTGATTAATTTTTTTTATATATAAAAAAAAACATATTTTGCATTTATACATATCTACGGACAATTATATTATTTTCGGTTATTAAAATATTTCTACGTATAGCATATATATATAAATATAATTTTCGGTTATTAAAATATTTTTACGTATAACATATATATATAAATATAATAGATACAATGGCAAAAACTTTGTTCAACGCGATCGAATGTATGGAAAGTTTTTCTGATCAAATTATAACCGAAGCACAATCTTTTGCGATCTAGGAACCCAAGAAACGGCGAGCAGCTTTTATTAACACCAAATTAAAAGAATTAGAGAGCACCTTTTCTGAAGCAAAAGCTCTGCATTACAAAATTGTTTCTGCGAAAGAAGAGAGTGATATTAAAGAAAAATATATTACAGGTGAAAATTTTAATAAATTAAAAGCAGCTTACCTAGATTATGCCGCTGAATTACAGCAAGCATTGTTAGATGACGCAACACTGGTCACTCCGAAGGCATCGGAAAAACCTGGTGAATTGAAATTACGTCAAATAGAATTGCCACCATTCGCAGGTGGATATGAAAATTGGAAACCGTTTTCTGATCTTTTCCTGTCACTGGTTCACTTGAACACATCTGTACCACTCATTCAGAAACTTCATTATCTGAAGACTTCATTAAGAGGTGAAGCAGCCCGACTTTTACAACATATTTCCCTCGAAGAAAATAACTATGAATCGGCGTGGAAAATATTATCTGAAAGATACGAAAATAAACGGGTGTTAGTTAATACTCAAATAAGAATCTTAGTAAATTTACGCAATCTCACCTTTGAATCGGCTTCCGGAATCAAAGAAATTCTAGACAGCACAACTGAATATCTACATTCACTTCGAAATTTGAACATTCCTGTGGATTCATGGGATGCAATTTTAGTATTTTTATTAGCTGCCAAGTTGCCACCCAATACTCAACAATTATGGGAAGAATATCAAGCCGGTAGCAAAGTCACTGCGGAATTTCGAAATTTCTTGAGGCCCGATTTCGCACACTTGAATCGGTTGAACAGTCTCAACCATTTCTCAAGAAGTCTATAAAGTCAGTCAGCCATCCTCAACCTGGAAATTATACAAAAATAAATAAAAAATTTCACATTGGAACTAATTCTACTTACCTGTGTCGTATGTGTAACGCTAATCATGCGATTTACAGATGTGATAAGTTTCTGAAAATGAATGCTAAGGAACGGCTAGAAATTATACGGAAATATTCCGCCTGTACCAATTGTCTAGCCTACGATCATTCAAAGCCACAATGTCCTAGTAAAACAAATTGTTTTACATGCAACAAGCGACATCATACATTGTTACATTTTAATTCTACACAAACTGTACAAAACAATTACCAAAATAGAAACCATAATTCACAAACACAAGTATCATGTATAGTACAACATAATTTAGTTAATTCTAATACAAATAATAACAATCCTAGTTTTCAACCCACAAATTCTGATATATATATTGGTACACCCGGTACCAACCAAAATATAAATACGATACAAAATTATTTTACAAAAAATATTACTACGTCAAGAATATTATTAGGTACAGCTTTAGTAAACTGTTTACCTGCCACTGGGAGTGTTCATTCTTATAGAGAAATGAAATTTTGTTATAGTCTTTGGATTATGTTTGTGCAAAATATTTGCAATGATGATGAAATTGATAATTTAACATTTCTGTTAGACGACAAGGAATGGCGACAGGTCAACGGAATCAGGGATTTTATAACAAGCCATGCATATTTTAATTATATAAACGAAATATATGTTAAAGATTATGTGTCTGAATATTACAAAAAATGTGAAATTTATAATGTTAAAAAATTAACACAAGAGCATTTGTTTTTACCAAAATTTAATACTTCATTTAATTTTTCAAAACTTTTTGTAGAAATACCTTTGTTATGTACTGAGAAATAAAATAAAATAAAAACATATTTATTTGATTTTTTTTCTTTCTTTTATTGACTTTTTTTAAAAAAAACTTGTTCATCATTATTTTACATACAACAACTCACATTTTGAAAATTTCATAAAACATTTGTAAAATTAATTTATCATTGTTATTTAAATTGCTAGGACTAAATTTTTTTAAAAATTCTTCCATTGAATATCCTCTACAACGAAAATATAAAAAAACACAGCAATAATATCCACATACATTTGAATTGTCTGCTTGTACGCGTTTTCTGTTTTTTATAAAACATTTCTGCCTGGAATTTCGATTGATTTTTTTTATAATATTTGTTTTTATAGTTTGATTTCCATAAGAATCAAAATATTCGGCACAACCTTCTTTTGGAAAATTTAACGCAAACCAATGTAAGCCAGGTTTTGTGTCCGGATCTTAATTCACAACAATACAAAATGGTTTCTTTTTTATATGTTTTGGTATACGATTAAAAGCATACACGCCTCTAAAACAAGTTTTAGTGTATTTATTCGTCCGAAGAATTTTTGCAATCTGTTGTGTATTCATGCTGATCTGTTAGGTTTGAAATATCGTAAATTTTGGTGGTACACTTTACATAGTGAAATAAAAACTCTTTTTTGTCTTTGCCATTAACCAATAACACATCGAATTTGTTTAATTTTTTATTTATAGCTTGAGTTATATTATCGTTGTATAAATTACCATTTGTGATGTAATTGTGTTGTTCTGCATTTACTTTTGATGTTGGATATAAATATTTGTATTCGTAGTGTACTGATTTATTTGATTCTTCAATTCCTGCAATGCTTACTTTATGCCCAAAAGAAATTAATTTATCGCAGGCAAAAGATATGTCCACTAAGGCATATGATGGTAATTTATTATTTTTCAGCATTTTTATGTTCTACCACCTTTTACGATCGCAGGCATAATAAAAAAATTATTTCTTGTCGGTTATATTTATAAATTTGTATAAACATTTCGATTTTTATCAATTTCTAATGAGGCGTCAAACTCACCATAGACAATACATGTTAAAGTTGATGACAATGTATTGCCTAATTTTGCCTCAATTCTTATTGTACCTTGATTTAACAGGTTTTGACATGTTTCATTAGCTGAGCCATCAGGAGATAAATCAAAAGCTAATATTGTATAGCCTTTCCCAAAAAGTTCTTTTGTTATTTGATGACCTTTATCAGAATGGTGTATTCCCGTACCTTTAAACAATGTTAAATAAGCTCTAGTATTACAACAAAGTGCAGAGAAATCAGTTTCAATTGGTGTGTTAGGTATTTGTACACCATTTACGTATAGTACAAATTGTGTTAAATTATTATGATCAAACAAATATGGATTTTTAGATCGTCTTCCATTAAAATTATCATTGTTTACCATACAAAATAATAATGTATTTGGTAGCTGACCAATAAATACATTATCTAGTGAAATGTTTGAGGTGAATGCTGGTATTGTAAATGTCTTTAATTCGCCTCTTTTGTAGTAATATTTTGCATTAGTTTTTGCCAGAATAGTATTATGAGCCAACAAAATATTAGGATTGACTGTAACATGTTTCATGTATAATGTGGCTTCATGAATTTTTAAATAGCTGTCTTCCGTATCAGCACAAAATAAATAAAAATCTGGCTTTTCTAATGTTAACGAAATTCTCACATCAACATTGTTTAAAAGTAAAGTAGGTGTGTTGAAAAAATCCACATGTAATTTTCCCATTAGCTCTACAATACCAGAATTATTGTACTTTTTTTGTCTTGTTTTGGAGCCTGTGTTATTATAATCATGTACATTGGGCTTATCCAATTCCCATCCAGAACCTTCCAGATGAGTGTTGCCAGCATCGTTTACATAACTTAACAAAGAAACTAAATAGCTTTTATAATGATAAAAAGAATCGGAAGGCGTTACATTCTTTCCATTTATTGTAACATTTACTTGTTTAATCATCGAATGCAATAAATTATTTACTACGCTTGGCTGTGGTATTGGTGTATGTTTTTGATCAGCCCCTGTTCCTGTAGTTATTTTATCATTATTCCATTTCGTCCCATCGTTTTTTAATAATTGAATTTTAAATTTAATATAAGTTGAAGATAAATCTCTGTATGTATCACCATGACCAAGTGAAACAAACTCTATTGTAGAAGGTGAAGCATCTAAGGAAGCTAATGGATTATAGACAACATCTTCAGAGCGTAATATACGTGTTTGTATAGGTGGCACAGTAAAGAGATCCAATTCTGATTTCATGCATTCTACAACAGCCATTTTTAATTAAAAATGTCTAAAATACGCTGTTTTTTTCCAATGCGACGTCTCTTACGAATTGAACGTAATTTTGGTTTTACACGTCTTTTTATAGTTTTGCGTTTTTTTCTTACTGGTTTTTTACTAACACGTTTTCTTTTTCTACCACTGCCATACATTGAATGTAATTGATTTATTGCTGAAGTTCTTAAATTTTTTATACCTGTTTTAGCCTGATCTTGAAATACTTCTTTTGGATTTCCTCCTGCCGCTATATCAGACAAAATATTGGCACCTGTTTTTATAGCTTCGTCTTGAATTAAATTTAAACCTGTGACCAGTGATGGTTTAAGGAAACGGAATAAACCTGCAAATAAGTTCCCAAGACCACGTCCTCTCTGAATTACTGGATATGCCTGTAACAAAGGCCATATTTCATTTATATTACCACCAGCCTGTGATGAATAATATTTAATGTATTCACGATGCATGCTTAATTAAAACGACATAGCTTTATGAAAATTGTTTTATTTATATACTTTTTTTAAAATTTAATACAATTTTTGTTGGATAGTAATTTGGCACAAAATTAATTTTACTACCATACTGATCGGAAATATTAATAGCTATGGTCTCAAAATTATTTTTTTCTAGCGGTACATATTGTATATTATTGAACTCTATATTGTTCTGCTTTCTACAGTTATCAATATTTATCGCACACAGAGCTCGTATTTTGTTGTTTCCAAAAATTTCCGGTTGTATAATATCAGTATATACTAACATCATACCTCTTTTTTGATCGTCATATGATTGAAAAGCAATTTTAAATAAATCCACTATTGTGCTTTTCAGTAAATGTATATTTTTTTTTTGCTGAAAGAGTTCTTTTATCAAAGTTGGTATAGTATATTCGAAATTTGGTTTTAAAAAATAACTTTCTTTGTTGAAAGATCTTGTTATACGTATCATTTTAAGCTGATTAGACGATGTAACAGGGCTGTAATTAGTCTTATAGGTGTCGTCGTCTAATAATGTGACAAGCACTTCGTTATAAAATTCTTGTAAAACATCAGCGCGTGTATATCCGCCCAATGGTGTGATATTGTTAATAAGTGTTGGTAAAAAATTTGTTTTCCAATCATCATACTTAAATCTTGAATCATCGTCATGGTAAAATGTATATCCCATACGTTTTATTACTTTTTCTTTATTTTTGCCTACGAAGACCTCATGGGTACCCAATGAAATAGTAGCTGATTTTTCTTTTTCATAAGTATCTGCTTGTAGATAGTCGTTAACATAAATTTCCGAAAGACCACCCTTCCAATCAGCTAAATCTAAATGTGTTGGTATTTTATTTTCAAAAGTTGAGAGCGTATTATCAGGGAAAAAATTATTGGAATCGTTACTAAATAACGTGATGTAAAAATCATCTCTTGAATTCATAATTGCTAGTGCTAAATATTTTTATTTTGTGTCTTATTTATATGAAGTCCAAAGAGGTGGAGTCAAAAACGTCTTATATTGCTTGGGTGGTGATTTGTGCATTGGTGACTGTTTTCGTTTACTTGCATTTCTCTCATTAGGATACTTTGACAGAATGCTAGGTCTTAAAACTGAACCAGTTGTATGCAAACGTTGCCGTGTATTTATAGGCGATTTTTTAGGTGATTGATCAGGTAGTACGACTGTAATAACATCATGTGTATTTGTATCATACATTCTCACATTTGGTGTTGAAGATAATCTTCTACTTAAACGCTCGTTGGGTAATGTCTGTGTAAAAGCAAGATCAGCTGCATCGTCATCATCTATTCTAAATTCCATATGTACGTCATTATCTTCAAATAGTATTTGTGGTTGTGGTTGTTGTTCTTTTACGGGATCAAAGTAAAAAACATCATCATCAGGTATTGCTTGTTTAATATTGTCAAAATCTTTTTGTTGTTGTTGTTGTATTTCAGATTCGTATTGAGTTTCTTTGTCTTTCAGTATTTTAAATTTAGTCTGGGTTTCAACATTTTTACCTGTTGTAGTAGTAAAATGGTTTTTTTAACATAATCAGTAGGTGTTGTTCTTTTTTGATTATTATATTTTATTAAGTTCTGTCTTAACATGTACCATTTCTGGATAGGATTTAAAGCTTTATTATGTAAAAGCTTTTCTATATTTTGATTCAAAATATTTAGGTTATTTTCATCATTCAATAATTTTTTAAATTTTAAAAAAACTTCGGGTGGAATAACTATCATACGCTGCATATTATTCATTTTTTGCCTGGTAATCACTGATTAATTTTCCAATAATTCCAGATAATACAGTTCCAATTAAAACAGGTAAAAAGCCGCCTTTTTGAATAAGTATTTGTCGTTTTGCTTTCAAGTTTCTTTGGGTACTGGCTAAGCAGCGAATTGTATTTTTATGTTTTTTTAAAAATGATATAATTTTTTTCGGAGCTTAATTATTCCCGTTTAAAGTATTAATTGCAATTTCAATTATTGCCTTTATAACATCATCATCACATGTCTTTAGTACACTATTACGCAGTTTTTTGTTAGAATTTTTTAAAAGATGTAATATATGTTGGTTTCTTTTCAATCGTTTCATATTTTTCACAGTAAACTATGTTGTTTAAATCATTTGATGTGCAATAGCAAACACAGTAATTTTTTTCAAATATATTATTTCGTATACGGTATAATTCATTGATGTTCTGTGTTAAGTCTAACACGATATAGCCGTGTGGTGCTGACGTAGCTTCATTATATACTCTCATAAATTCTCTTGTTTTTTCTGGAAAAATTTGACGCGCTAAAGGTGCAATCTGAGATTTGTCACGCAGATTTTTAAATAACACCAAGTATTTAGCATTTAACGATATATCACGACAGTATTTACCTTGGTGAAAAATATTTTGTATTAATAAAATGATTGATAAATTTTTGTGGTGTGACCCCTTTGTAAATAACTCGCATACTTGTTTATTATATGTCTCGAGCATTAAATCGTCCAACACCACTAAAATGTTGGCATTATTTTCATTAATAATTTGCTCTGGTATATTACTTAAAAATTCAATGTTTTCAAAAGGCAAATTTCCTGGTACAGCGCCTAATTCTGGATTACACCAGATTATTTTGGTTATGTTCGGCTTGATTAATTCCAGATGTCGTAGTATTAAATTACAAACAAAACTTGTTTTTCCACAGCCCGAAGGCCGAAAGGGGTGTATAAATGGTAACATGTTCACAAACTTAATTTTGCATTCTATACAGCAGATTTTTAAAATTCCCTATTACTTTTAACGCTTCTCTATATATAAAGGTTATTGATACACAAATACATGTATCAGGCCCTGATGTTGTCTTATCATCAGACCAAATACAAGAATTGTAATGTACGCCAAATTGTGATTTTTTTACTCCGCTTTCATTTAATAATTTAAGTTTCTCCTCAAGATTTTCTAATTTTTTTATATTTTCATTATCGAGTAACAGTTTATATTCTTTTAAAAAAGTAGAAATTACTTCTATATCCACGGTAGTCAACAACATTACACACACTGAGTAAAAACTATATTAATAAAACTTATATATCAGGTCCAAAAATATGTGTAATTTGCCGTGTTCCATAAATCTATGTATATTGTAAATATGCAGGATTTGTATCAAAAATCTTGGATAAGCTATAGGAGTTCGAGCGCAATTTTACGTGTATTTTTAAAGGGGGGTCTAAAATTACTTTTTTAGGGTTGCCGTGTTCCATAAATCTATGTATATTGTAAATATACAGGATTTGTATATCCCAACAATATAGAGTTTTAAAAATTGTTTATATATGTGCAATCATGTCCAAACATGAAAATATTTCTTATTAAAACATTCACGGTTCAAATCCAGTTGGAACCAAAATGTTTTTTAAAACCATCAATTGTAAACGTTCATCTAAGCAATAAGATGCAGATTTTCCAACAAGTCGGTAGCTCGGTAGGTAGAGCACAGACTTATAAAACACCACGTTCCCCAGTTCAAATCTCAAAAGTACACTTTTTCTTTTTAAAAAAAAATTCCATACCAGCAGCATCCACTCAACCGCAGGCACAATATCCACGAGAAAGAAGAGGACAAAGAAGAAAACCAAAATCTTTCAAGCGAAAAGGCATATACACAATATCCACTCAACCATGACACGAGGACAAAGAAGAAAACCAAAATCATTCAAGCGAAAAGGCATATACACAATATCCACTCAACCATGGAAGCGGCGCGCGCCACACCCCAATAACAACACCCATTAACAACACCTATTAACAACACCCATTAACACCACCCATTAACAACACCCATTAAAAACACATTAAAAAATCACACCTCCCACGCACCCACGCAATTTGGTGCCCAGGCTCAAGTGTCCCATATACTACTAAAGTTTAATAAAATAATAGTAAAAAGTTATAAAAAACTTAGTATACAGTTTTATATAAAATAATATTTTAGTAAAAAAAAAAACCATATAAAGGTTTATCGTGAGTGAACCGTTTAAAACAAAAAAGAAATATTAAAAAGTAAAGGCGCGAATTAAAATCAATTTTAATATGCTAAATAGATCATCATATGCTGAAATATTAAAAAGTAAAGGCGCGAATTAAAGTCAATTTTAATTTGCTAATTAGATCATCATATGCTGAAATATTAAAAAGTATATCATTAACTCATCAAGGTCATCATAAAAGCAACATCAACAAGCTGAGCATAAAATTCATCAAGATCATTATAAACATCATATAATAGAAACCTGAGTAAAGATCATCTTCATCATAATTAAAAATTTAAAAATTGTATCATTTCATCAAGTACCGTCAATTTCAAAAATAAGGTCAGTTATATTAAACAAAAAAAAAATATATAACATATTAAAAAAGACACAATCAAAATTACAGAAATTTTAAATTTTATCAAAAAGAAAAAAAGGTATATTGAAAAATGAAGAAATTACATAAATTTTCTTTTCTTCTTCGTATTTTCTTTTTCGTACATATATACAAAAAAAGAAGTTTTTTTTTTGTGTGGTGCGTGACGTCAATAAATCTAAATTATATAAGTTAAATAAGGCATTGACCCAAAAGTGTCGAACAAAACAATATTGTGTTAGTAATTGCATACAATTAACGGGCGCGCGAAAAATTCTGCAATTACAGCTGTTTGCCTTTGTATTCGAAATCAGAGCAATAAACTCTTACAATACGTCACGAATGTAATAAAACTAATATAAATATTTTAGCGCGAATAATTTATGACGTCACAACACTATATCTAGTTAACCGCCAATATTTTTTTTAATTTATAAGAAAATTAAGTTTGTTAAAAGATATATAAGGCGGCTAATATATATTATTAAAATAATTATACGAACAATCATATTTCGGTTACGACAATTAATTTTGTTATATAAAAAAAAAAAAAAAAATCAAATTAAATTTTTTGTGTTGCTGTAACCTATATATAATATACACATATAAATAATTTTTTTTTGTGTGTTGCTGCAACCTATATTTAATATTGAAATAATTTTTTTGTTGCAACATATATAATATTATAAATAATTTTTTTTTGTGTGTTGCTGCAACCTATATTTAATATTGAAATAATTTTTTTGTTGCAACATATATAATATTTTAAATAATTTTTTTTTTGTGTGTTGCTGCAACCTATATTTAATATAACATAGAAAATTTTTTTTTTGTTGCAACATATATATAATATTTTAAATAATTTTTTTTTGTGTGGCTGCAATCTATATATATATATATATATATATTTATACCCTCAAGACTATATTCATACTATGAAGTAGTAATTCTGTACTGAAGGATAGTTTCTAATTCTGAAATTCAAAAATTAAATTATAAAAAAAAATAAAATAAAAAAAATAAAGGGAAAAGAATTTCTGGTGTTTTATTAATATATAATATAACTTTTATTTTATGTTTATTAAAAAAAAAATGTAACATATAGGGTATTTAAAAATAAATAAATAATAATAATAAAATTTTTACATACATACAATTATAGTGTTTTGATTAATTTTTTTTATATATAAAAAAAAACATATTTTGCATTTATACATATCTACGGACAATTATATTATTTTCGGTTATTAAAATATTTCTACGTATAGCATATATATATAAATATAATTTTCGGTTATTAAAATATTTTTACGTATAACATATATATATAAATATAATAGATACAATGGCAAAAACTTTGTCTAACGCGATCGAATGTATGGAAAGTTTTTCTGATCAAATTATAACCGAAGCACAATCTTTTGCGATCTACGAACCCAAGAAACGGCGAGCAGCTTTTATTAACACCAAATTAAAAGAATTAGAGAGCACCTTTTCTGAAGCAAAAGCTCTGCATTACAAAATTGTTTCTGCGAAAGAAGAGAGTGATATTAAAGAAAAATATATTACAGGTGAAAATTTTAATAAATTAAAAGCAGCTTACCTAGATTATGCCGGTGAATTACAGCAAGCATTGTTAGATGACGCAACACTGGTCACTCCGAAGGCATCGGAAAAACCTGGTGAATTGAAATTACGTCAAATAGAATTGCCACCATTCGCAGGTGGATATGAAAATTGGAAACCGTTTTCTGATCTTTTCCTGTCACTGGTTCACTTGAACACATCTGTACCACTCATTCAGAAACTTCATTATCTGAAGACTTCATTAAGAGGTGAAGCAGCCCGACTTTTACAACATATTTCCCTCGAAGAAAATAACTATGAATCGGCGTGGAAAATATTATCTGAAAGATACGAAAATAAACGGGTGTTAGTTAATACTCAAATAAGAATCTTAGTAAATTTACGCAATCTCACCTTTGAATCGGCTTCCGGAATCAAAGAAATTCTAGACAGCACAACTGAATGTCTACATTCACTTCGAAATTTGAACATTCCTGTGGATTCATGGGATGCAATTTTAGTATTTTTATTAGCTGCCAAGTTGCCACCCAATACTCAACAATTATGGGAAGAATATCAAGCCGGTAGCAAAGTCACTGCGGAATTTCAAAATTTCTTGAGGCCCGATTTCGCACACTTGAATCGGTTGAACAGTCTCAACCATTTCTCAAGAAGTCTATAAAGTCAGTCAGCCATCCTCAACCTGGAAATTATACAAAAATAAATAAAAAATTTCACATTGGAACTAATTCTACTTACCTGTGTCGTATGTGTAACGCTAATCATGCGATTTACAGATGTGATAAGTTTCTGAAAATGAATGCTAAGGAACGGCTAGAAATTATACGGAAATATTCCGCCTGTACCAATTGTCTAGCCTACGATCATTCAAAGCCACAATGCCCTAGTAAAACAAATTGTTTTACATGCAACAAGCGACATCATACATTGTTACATTTTAATTCTACACAAACTGTACAAAACAATTACCAAAATAGAAACCATAATTCACAAACACAAGTATCATGTATAGTACAACATAATTTAGTTAATTCTAATACAAATAATAACAATCCTAGTTTTCAACCCACAAATTCTGATATATATATTGGTAGACCCGGTACCAACCAAAATATAAATACGATACAAAATTATTTTACAAAAAATATTACTACGTCAAGAATATTATTAGGTACAGCTTTAGTAAACTGTTTATCTGCCACTGGGAGTGTTCATTCTTATAGAGCACTCATTGATCCAGGATCCGAAGCTACGTTTGTTACAGAAAACGTAGTACAAAAGCTAAAATTAAAAAAAATTAAAACATCAATGAATGTAACCGGAATAGGACAAACATCTACTGGTAAAGTTAACAATAAAGTTTTACTTACTCTAATGTCACAGCATAATAACGAATTCAAATTACGGTTAGATGCATATGTTTTTCAACAGTTAACCAATGATTTAGCATCTGAAAAAATAAATTTCATTACTTGGGATCATATAAACGGTCTTAATTTAGCTGACCCACACTTTCACTTACCTGGTAGAATTGATATTTTATTAGGTGCCGATGCCTATTCATCGATTATTTTAGATGGTCTCATCAAAGGCCCCCCAGATGCGCCTATCGCGCAATTTTCTGAACTAGGTTGGATTCTTTCAGGACGTGTAGTCAACACCCATCGTACAAGTGTTGCTGTTCATCATCAGTCAGTTGATTTGGATGACCAACTTAAACGATTCTGGGAAATAGAAGAAATACCACAAGGCAGGATCTTCGCCGAAGAAGTAAATTACTGCCAAACTCATTATGCTACTACGCACAACCGAAGAGCTGATGGTCGTTATGAAGTACGTTTACCCTTTAAAAATGATACACGGCCAGTCTTCAAAAATTCTAAAAAATCTGCAATAATAAGATTATTGCAATTAGAAAAAAGATTTTTAGTTAATACAAAATTAAAAGAAATATATACTGAATGTATTACCGAATATTTAAAATTAGGACAGATGCAAGAAATCCAAGCTGTTGCCGATGGAGCAGTATATTATCTCCCACATTTAGTTTAGGTTTTAGTAAGTTTCGTGAGATTGGTAATCTTGTCTTGACTCTTCTGTTCATTAATAGTTGTGCTGGTGATAAATCAATATCTTTTGTTGGTATATTTCTGTATTCTGACATTGCAATATATATTTCTTCTTCAGTTGTAGATTTTTTGAAAATATTTTTTATGATTTGGACTGCACGTTCGGATAGTCCATTTGATTTAGGATAAATTGGGGAACTAGTAATGATTTCAAAATCCCAAGATTTTGCGAATTTGCGGCATTCAAATGAGTTAAAAGGTACATTGTAAGCAATGACGATTTGTGGAATTCCAAATTGAGCAAAAATTTTAATCCAAGCTGAAATAATTTCGCTTGATGTTTTATTTTTTAATGGAGAAAATTCTATCCATTTGCTGTGGTAGTCTATAAGAATTAAAAAGTTTTTATTTTTATATTCAAAAATGTGACATCCGATTTTTTCAAATGGCAAAGAGGGAATTTCGTGTGGAATCATTGGTTCTTTGTAATTAGATTTTTGAAATTTTTGGCATATATAACAAGTATTAATAAAATTTTCTATGTCGTTATTCATATTTACCCAAAAGTATAATTCCTTTGCTCGTAATTTTGTTTTGGTTATTCCCATGTGTGATTCATGTAGTTTATTTAAAATTTCTGTTTTCATTGATTTTGGAATTAAAAATTTTTCGTCAATAAATATTATACCATTATCTGTAATGATATTATCTTTAATTTTGTAGTAATATTTTAATTCGTCGGCTACTTTACTTTTGTCTTTTGGCCAGCCTTTTTGGCAGTATTCAATTATTTTTTTTAGTGTATCATCATTTTGTATTTCTTTAATTAAATTTGATTGTTTTTCATCACTTATGTTTATGCTTAACACCGTTTCTTGTAATTCTTGTTCATCTTCGATATCTTCGACTTCCAGAAAATGTCTAGAAAGATAATCAGCAATATGCATATATTTACCTTTTAAATATTCTACTTTAACATCATAATTAAGCAATCGAATTCGCATTCTTTGTAATTTCGAGGACGGTATTTTGTGTATATCTTTGCTCATTATTGCTTCAATTGGTTTGTGGTCACTTTTTATAATTACAGGGTGTCCATATATAAAATAGTGAAATTTTTTGCAAGCAAATAAGATTGCTAAAAATTCTTTCTCGATTTGAGAATATCGGGTTTCAGTTTCCGATAGGCTTCTTGAAGCATAAGCAATAGGGAAATTTTCTTGTAGTAGACATGCGCCCAGTCCGTATTGTGAAGCGTCACACTGTATGACTGCTAATTTTTTTTGTGTCGAAAGATTTTAATATTGGACTGTTGCAGATTTGCTTCTTAATAATTTCGACCGCATTTGACTGAGCATGTGACCATTCGAATAATGTATCTTTTTTTAGTAAACTTCTCAGAGGTGCGGTGATTTCTGATAGATTTGGTATGAAATTTCTGACATAGTTTATTATTCCTAAAAATTTTTGTAGGTCTTTTTTGTCTTTGGGATTTTTTAAATGTGTTATTGCTTCTATTCTGTTTTCATCTGGTTTTATGCCATTTTGTCCCAAAATATGTCCCAGATATCTCACTGTATTTGATCGATATTGTATTTTTTCTTTATTAAATTTTATATTTAATTCTCTTGCACGATTTAATACTTGATTCAATGCTATATCATGCTCTTCAACAGTTTGGCCACAAATTAGTATATCATCAATGTAAATTGTTACATTTTGTATATCACCAAAACTTTTGTAATTATACATTTGAAAAACTTCTGAACCGGTTTTGATACCAAAAGGAAATCCTTTATATTCGTAAATTCCGAAGGGTGTGTTGAAAGAGCAGATTTTTGATGATTCGTTATCAAGTTCAATTTGATGAAACCCTTGTTTGTTGTCAAGTACTGTGAAAAATTTTGCATTATTAATCTTCGACATAACTTCTTCTAAATTTGGAATTAAGTATGGGTGTTTTTTAATATTTTGATTTAATTATTTAGGATCTAAACAGAGACGTAATGTACCATCTTTTTTATTTACTATTACTAAATTATGAATCCAGTCTCTGGGTTCATATACTTTAGATATTATACCTAAATTTTCTAATTTATCTAGAGATTTTTTTAACTTTTCTCGAACTCCCAAAGGAACACGGCGTGGTGGATTCGCTTTAGGTGTAGCATTTGGCACAAGC
>OY987255.1:102511053-102526053 GCA_963920725.1 Rhamphomyia laevipes
AATAAGTATTTTTATTTAGTTTCAAATTCATTACATTATATAATTTTTATAATACTAATATATAAAGCAATGGATTCTAACCGTCTGCTTCTGCTTTCTTTACTAAAAACTAATTCTAACTATACATATACTAACTAAATTTTAAGACTATAAGATATTTTGTTGGAAATAATAAACCTAATGTAATTATTCTATTGCTCACTAATTATAATATTTCTGTACCACACAGCTTTCTTAATATAGTTTCCTAGTTTCAGCCAATCCTTTCCATTTAGGTAGTCATATGCTTCTTGTTGATTTAAAGAGTTTTTTCCGAAGTACATCAGTCTAATTTCTTTCAATATCGGACACTCAGCTACAAAATGAAATGAGTCTTCAACCCTATTTAAATTGCACAAGCTACATATTGTCGAATTTGTATCAGTATGTGGTATATAATTCAATTTTAGCAGTTCACCACGAAGTTTTAATATATTTGAAATTATGTTTGTTGTATATTTATCCTGAAAGTAGCTATTTGTGCCCAAGTTGTGATTTAAATTGATATAAACATTTCTCTGATTTGAGTTTCTTGCCTTAAATAAGTTAAATTTCCATATATTTGTATCTATTTTTGCCATTAATTCATAAATTTGATCCTTCCATGTTGAAATATTGGTACGATTTAGCACAATTACGGATTCATTTTCTTCCGCTAATTCCATCCATTTTCTTATGTATAATACTTTCTTCTCAAGTATTATTTCAGCTATTTTCTTTGGTAATCTGTCTGACTCATATTCCATTATTTTGTATATATAATCAGCATGAAGCTTAAAAGTATATAAATAAAGTGGTGCTAACCCTGTCTCTACGTAAAGCATATAATCCGGTGTGTTAATCGGCAATTTGAAAAGTCTTTTTATAAAATACTTTTGCACTTTTTCTACTTCGTTGTATTGATTATAACCCCAACTTTGTCCAGCATAGCAAATCACAGATCATATAACAGATTGATAAACCTTGTATTTGGTAAAATTAGCTATTTCATTATTTTCCATGAAAGTTTTCCATGTAGTACTTAATATTTTTACAGCCTGCTTATATTTTTCTTCAAAATGTTTCTTGTTATTAATTTGAGGTGTAATCCATATCCCTAAATATTTGTACTCCATTACTATGCTTATTACTTCTGTACCCCAATAACATTTTTCATTCTTTGCCATTTTATTATTACCCTTAAATATCATTATTTTTGATTTGTCTAAGTTTACAGATAAATTCCATTTTTCACAATAATCCTTAATTCTATTTATCATTTGCTGTAATTTTTCCGGTGTTTCCGCAAATATAACTAAATCATCTGCATATAATAGTATTTTTATCATCAGCAAATCAACAATCTTCGCTCCTCCTGGTAATATATCCTCTATATCGTTGATGAACAAGTTAAAATGTGTAGGGCTTAATATACAACTTTGTTTTACTCCTGAGTGAGTCATGAATTCATCTGATAATTCTGATCGATCCCAAACCAATGATTTTTTATCTTTGTATAATGATTTATTGATCTGTAGAAATTTAAATGATATACCATATTGTGATAATTTATACATTAAAGCTTTTCTGTCAACATGATCGAAGGCCGCTTTCAAATCAATAAAAATGCAGTATAATTTCTTATTTTTTAATTTGTATAGTTCTATTGTATTAACTAGTGTAAATATGTGGTCGTTTGTGCTGTAGCGTTCTCTAAAACCGGCTTGGAACTTGCTTAAAATATTTCTTTCTTCTATAAAATTTTTTAATCTTGACGCTAATAAACTACAAAACATTTTAGCTGCAGCATCTGTAAATGATATAGCTCTATAATTTGATGGATCATTTTGATTACCTTTTTTATGAATGGGGAAAATTAACGATTTTTGAAATGCGGCAGGTACTTCAGCCTTATCATACATTTTGTTATATAGTTCCAGTAGTTTAATTAAGAAATCATCTAGTGCATTTTTGAAGAATTCGTATGAAATTCTGTCATAGCCTGGTGCTTTTATCTTCGTTGTGTGCGACGTTTTGTAATTTTTTAACCATTTGCCAAAAACTTTTTGTATCTTTCGCTAGTATTAATTGTTTAGCAAGATTTTTTTCGTATATTATTTTGCTATTTCTACATATTTCTTTATATTTCCGGTTTTGCTCTATATATAATGTTTTAAAAATATCATTACCAGTTTTTCTATATTTGTTTAATAATGAGAATACCATTTTTCTGGCTTCATCACACTTCCAATTATACCACTTTTTTTTTTTTTTTATGAAATTTTGTACGTAAGTATTTTCCTCTTTTATCTATTTTAGTATCCTTTGATTTTCGTTTTTCGTTTAGATTTACCATTATTTCAATTTCTAGATTTACGTTTTCTGTACCTATTCTTGCGTTTAAGTCGCCTATTATGAGTATATTTTCATGTTCAAATTCATTTAGAAAATTTTTCAACCCGTTGAATGCTGGCTGCCATTTACTGTCGTTTAAATATATTGGTAGTACGTAATATTTTGCTCCTCTTAGACTCAATTCTATTAGTGTATATCCTGAACAAACAAAAAATTTTGCGTTTGATAATCCCTTATATTTAATCCCAAATAATGATCCTTCGCTAGGTCTACCCGGTCCATTTGGGTTAAATTTTGTTGCAGGTACCCACTGTAGTTGGTGTCCAGGGAAAATATTTTTAAATTTTTCAATTTTATTTTCCATAACCATAGTTTCCAATATTAAAAATATTTCCGACTGCCTTAAAAACGTTAAAAATTCTGGATATATTATTTTACTAGCTAGACCTGATACATTGTATGCTATAATACTAAAGTTAAATTCATTTATTATTGTTAACCTACTTTCATTTCTATTTATTCTACATTCATTTTCAACTATATTACTATTTTCATTTCTACTTATCCTATAACTAAATTCATTTTCTAATCTATTGTTATTACTATTTTCTAAGCAGACGGCAATTTGTTGTTATTCTTTATTTTCCTCGATTAGCTTCAAGGTAAGATGGCTGACGTCAGTAGTAAGACCTAAGAGAGAGCTAGCTCACACCCCTGAAGCCCATCTACCCGGGCTGCGTAATTGGTGGCGCCATCTGTGGGAATTTGTGTGTGGTGGTTTGAAAGCGCCTGAATGTATGCATAAATATATAATTTGGTTTGAAGCTCGGCTGTAATGCCTGAAGCCCGGCTGTAATGCCTGAAGCCCGGCTGTAATGTCTGAAGCCCGGCTGTGATGCTTGAAGCCCGGCTGTAATGTCTGAAGCCTGGCTGTAATTGGTGGCGCCATCTGTGAGAAGAAACCCGGCTGTAATTGGTAGGAATTGTTGTGTGGTGTGTTGAAAGCGCCTGAATTTATGTATAAATATATAATTTATGCATATGCCCGAAGCCCGGCTGTAATTGGTGGCGCAATCCGTAAGAAGAAGCCCGGCTGTAATTGGTGGGAATTGTTGTGTGGTGTTTTGAAAGCATCTGAATATATGCATTGTGCTAAGACTATACTAATTTATAGTTGGTTTACAAGTAAAATTCTCTTAGTACATTTTCCATGTTTTAAATTTTTATACTAAATCAAGTCATAATAATACCAACTTTATCCTCGCAAAACATTATAAGCCGCAACATGATATTAACTTGTTAAAATTTGTAGTTTTTATATTGTTAGTTCAGAAGCAGAAATCTCTAAGTCAAAAAACATAAATCATTAACTGAAAAAAATATTTAAGAAGTTTTTGTGTCTGAAAATTTTCAAATTGTATTTCATATCAATTTCCTCATAAAAAATATTTTTAGACTTCAAAGTTTAATGATTACAAAAGGGTTGCAAAAAATGTTTAATTCCAATTGATTTTTTTTTTTTTTTTTTTTTTTTTTAAATCAAAACCAAAAGTTTTACCAGAACTGATTTATAGTTTTTTTTATTATGTACTATAGATAAATTTGAAAATTGTATTATCAATGAATTTCGTCAACATAAATTGCTAAATTGTAAAATAATAATTTTCTTGGATGAAAAAAATATTTTTTAATTATACATATTTTATTTATACATTTATATATATTTTCACATAATTTTAAATAAAAGCAATATTTTTTATTAATTTATATGTAGATATATATATATATATATATATATATATATATATGTATATATATATTAGTTAGTATCATCATCATCATCATCAGCATCATCATCGTCCTCATCGGCAATTGATTTATCTGAGTGGTATTCCTCGTTGTTATAAAGGTTTACAAACTCTAATATAGTTGTCCTGTTTCTAGGTCCCATACTTTTCAATCCGCAGGTTCCATTTTTTATGTTATCAATTTCGCGTGTTGGCATACCACTATACCTGAGTGGCATAAAAATTTGAAATTTAGGAAATCTTACGATTATTCTGGTACCGAATTTGGTATTTATTTTTTGATATCTAATATTTTATATATTTTGTTTAATACCATATCCGATGGCTTTTTTGTAATAATTTCTTTATATTTATATGATTTGTTTAAAGAATTTATGAAGTTTTCAGCCATTATGTTGTATTATGTTATATTATATATTTTACTATTACACTGTTGAATGTTCACTTGAAATTGATAAATATAATTGAAAAACTTCTTCTTTTATACAGCCAGGACATGAAAATTTAGCAATTTGTAAATTTTGTGAAGTTTAATAAAATATTACAATTTTTTGTTGTAATATAAACAAAAACATATTTTCTAAGCCTTCATCCTGAATTATTGATTATAATATAACCTTGTGCAAAGTCACAAAAAAAAAAAAATGTTTATTTAAACAAAATAAACTAATAAGGTTTTACTTCTACTTTTATACACCCATCAGGATATGAAAAATGAATACTTTTATTTTGTTGAGTCTAATAAAATAATACAATTTTTTGTTCTAATATAAACAAAACCATATTTTATTAGCTTGCATCCTGAACTAGTGATTATAATTTAACCTTGTGCATGTGCATAGCCAGCGAATATATTTTATTATAAGTTCTTTACCGAGGACATAAAAAAATATTTTTATTTTGTTGTCTAATAAAATATTATGATTTTTTGTTTTATTCTCCAGCTGTAGAAAGGGTATTATGTAGATAAAGATATTTTCATCATATAACTGATTGAGTAAATAATTATAAAATAATGTGTGAAAAATAAAAGATAATATTGAAATTTGTATTATTTTTTTATTTACTAATGTTTTTAAAGATTAAATAAATACATTTTATATGTTTAAATTTAATGTGGTATTTTATAATGACCCCAGGGTATGGTATCATGTGAATTATTTAAAAGTTTTCTTTTGTCATCATATGGACTTAAACAAATTTTGTTTTGTTTTAATGAATAGACTAAATGATTTCTTGATGTTATAGTATTTTGAGTGCAAGTTAAAGTTTTTTGTAAAAGCAAGCAATCTAGGTAGTCATTAAATGTAATTTTATTTTTAATAATAGTAGTCTTAACTCCTTTAGCTTTTTTGAATGCATCAATGTCATTAACTCTAATGGAATACATCTTTGATCTCAATCCAACGAATTCAGTCATTATTTGACCATTATTTTCATCTTTCATTAGACCTGGCTTCTTTTTGTTAACTAAATCTAATCCATATTTATTATTTTCAGGATAATCACTTGTATCGAATTTATGAATATCTGTTTTCATAATATTATAAATATCAGAACATTTTATTTCATAAATTAATGAGTCTGTATCAGTATACATCATTTTACATGCTAATCCAAACTTATTCTGCATGTAGTTATAATGAAAATCATAAACACATGTTTTAGATATGTCTAATATACTAAAGCCAATATAAATAGGTTTATTCATATAGACTTCAGTCTTTTTTAACTCTACAGCTACTAAATTTTCATCAAAAATTCTGGAACTATGAAAAGTAGGTTTTGCTATTAATGCGTTTGCTCCATATCGTCCATTCCAATGGTTTACCAATTTAATTGTTCTATAGTTACGAACATTCTCCATAGTTTTACCAAATATTGCATTTATCATTAATTTATACAAATTTTTTTCAAAATTATTTATAGATTTTTTGCGCATTTCAGTATTGAGATCAATATAACTTTTTAGCCAGGGACTTTGTTTAAATTTTAAAATGCTATGTATTTTTACTAATACAAGTCCATTTTCTAAAGCCTGCTGTAAATTTCTATAATGAATTACATAGTTTTTTTTAGCATTCAAAGTTGTTAAGAATTTTTCTGTTTTACTATTGGGAGCAATTAAATGTTCTGCGCAAAAAGGTAAATCACTATGATTATCATGAATTTCTTGAGGATAATCAAGATCTACTTCTAGAATATATCCAACAGAAGAAACATCATTAATTTGAGCAACATCAAAGCCAGTGATTTCAGTATCATTTAACCACTTGAAATCACTAATTGGTAAATATTGTGACATAGCCCAACCATATAAATTGTTAACATCATAATACATTAAATAAATATTTTCAGCCTCAGAATCATATGTAGACATATACTTATTATTGGCTTTACTATATCTGTTAAATAATTAATATTAAAAAAAATAATAATTTTGAAATAATATAATAATACCTATTAGAACATTGGCTTAAGCCACCTCGAATTCCTCTTTCAATAAATAAGAGCATATCGATGTCAGTAAGAAGATTTAATTTAACTCCAGAGTATTTTAACATACAATCCCAGGTAAATCCTGGTAGTGTATAATAATTAGCCGGATCTAATCCGTATGTTGTAATACAATTATTGCGAAAATATTCAAACACATCCGCTAGTAACAAAATATCTGTTTTCATATAAATATCTGAATATTCACCCAAATTTTTAATTTTAAAAGTTTTCCAAACTTTTTGAGCGTGATTGTAATCGTTATCTGATATATTACAATCATTTAACTTATTATAAAAATCGGTCTTGCTTGGTAAATTAGTTACATCTAATTTCTCTGAAGCATCAATAAAATCATATGGAAAAAAACCTTTTGTTGTTATTAAATTAAACTCTTCATCGTTTAGATTTAACCATTCGTTTCGTGTTATTAATTTCTCATTTAATGGTAAATATTTGGCTAGTTTATCCAGTGAAGCTGACATAAATCTAAATGAATCAATAAATTTGAATCGCAAGTCGGTACCAAAAACACTCTTTACAAATGATATATATTTTTCCTTATTTGTTGGTATAAGAGATATTTTTCCATAAAATTCTAATGCAATATCTTTTATTATGAAGTGTGAATCGTAACCAGATAAGTTATGAAAAACTACTGGTATATCTCTTAAAAGCCGATATTGCTGATTACATACTGAATGGGCTGCACCTCTATATTTACCAGTTAAATGACAATGATCCTTAACGCGAACATCACTTTCATCAAAATGCTTTTCACATATATGACATTTATCATCTGTTTGAAATGATAATATCTCACTAGCTGTTAAAGTCTTTAGAGGAATAATATTTTGATAAATTTCTTCAATTGCTTCTGCAATTTCACTTAATTGATTAGCAAACCATTTTCCAGGTTTATCCCCCCTATATGATTTATAATAAGATTTGGTATCATCATAAGAGCATTTCAAATAATATCCAATGCTGTATACTATATGTTTTTGATAGAACTGAGAATGTTCAGTTTTTATTATAGATACAGGTTCTAGAATTGATTCCAAATCTGAATAGATCACATAAGGTATCTTTTCTTTATTCTTATAGTTTGTGAAAGATATTTCTGTTTTGGTAGGTATTTTTATGCAACAATTATTTTGCTTCTCACAATTAACAGCATGATTATTCAATTTCTCTTGAGATAGAAAGTAATGCAAACAGCGATCACATAAAAATACTCTACCATTTCTTTTCGAAATTTGATTTGAAATTAATTTTGATAAATTCTTTATCCAACAGTAATGATATTTCATAAGTGGAATTTGCTCATAATCATTACCATCATAATCATCATCATCGTCATCATCATAATCATTTTCAATATTATAATATTCTTGAACTAATAATAAATTTATATGTCTATTATTTACTTTTGATTTTGTTAATCTGAGTGGTACTACTTTAAAACGATTTTCTGCAACTTTTTTCAATATGAATACATTAACAGATATATTATTTAGATCTTCAATTCGCGTAATTTGATTTATATTAACTGGAAACTTTATTCCAGTGAAATTTAATACTGTTGAATAATGTGGATAGGAACTAGTTCTACAACTATTAATTGTTGCTGGATATAAAGCTGATGTAATTGCCCAAGCAAAGCACCTATTATCATTATTTTTAATATTTATGCATGCTTTTTTCCGTTGAATTGTGTTAGGGATTTTAATATATGTTGATCCAATCAGTCTGTTGCAATCATTCATATTTATAGCTAAGTAAATAATTGAGGAAAGAGTCCATCCACTATCTCTTTCTTGAAATTCATCAAGTTCTTTCAAAATACTTTCTAAAATATTTTTCTTAAACCAATCCTCATAATCGTCAAAGAGTTCAATTTTTTTATTTGATGTAGACAAAAATTTATCTTCAGTTATTACCTCATCACCCGATTTAATTAAAAACTCACAACATAATGTTGCGTTAATTTTTAAACATAATTGATCTGATTCTTTAATACATGTTTTAACATTATTTTCAAATGCTTTGCAAGCATCAATTAAAAATTCTCTAGGATCTTTGTGACCAAAATTAACTATTATAGCTGTTTTTATTCGGTTTTCAAAAGCACTTTCAACATATTCCCATTTTACTTTTACAACATCATTAGCAACAACACTACCTGCACCCGTTACACTAAATAACTGTTTTTCTAATATACATTTAATACTTTTCAATCGTTCAATTTGATATTCAAAATGTTTTTTAGTACCATTATAGTTTGTTTGTCTTATTGATTCACTTATTTCTTTTATATAATTATCAATTTCAATCATTTTGTCTATAGATTCTTCAATAGGTAAATTATATAAATTTATACTAGAAATAAATTTTTTGAATACATCATCATTTTTTTTTTTTTTTTTTTATAATAGACTGTTCTTCATCCCCAACATCACTAACAAATTTATTTTTATTAAACATTATTCACTCAAAGCGTATTTTTGTAAACTAATTCTTTTACTAAAGAATATCCTATATTTATACACAAAATTAACCAAAGTAAAATTATGAGATCAATATCTTCAAATTTTTTTATTTTTTTTTAATCCCAGAAAATTTTGATTTAGTATGGAAACTTAATTTTTAAAAAAACAGTAAAACAAGTGTTTATTTATGATAAGACTTAAAAATTATTAACAACAAAAACTGAAAAATAAATAAAATTATTAAATTAATTCATATCCCATGAAATTTTTAATTAAAATACATTATGTGTAAATTGAAAATATTTTTTTATTAGTCACAATATTTTACTTAAAAGTATTATCAATATATTCCAAAATTTTTTTGTATAGATGAACATTTTGTAAAGCACAACATCCTCCGCCTTCTTTGTGTTGAAGACATGATGATATGTTAGTAGAATACTGATTCATTAAAACTTTTAGATTGGGTCAACCATAATCTTCTAAATCGTGTATACAATAGGTATCCATATATCCAACTAAATCATTAATCCAAGAGATTTTTTGAGCGCCTTTAAGATATATATTCTTGTTTGATAAATTGGTTTCCATATATTTAATTACATCAATCAATTTGCTTGTACCAGTATTCCAATGTATTCCGTGATGATTGTGATATAGCCAAGAATTTTGAATTTGTTGATCAAGAGATAGTTTATGAAATGCAAACGGTTTTTCAATAATATAATGTTTGCATTCAAATGGTGTTTCATTGCTTAGTATAGCAATTTCCTTTAAAATGAATTTTTTATGTTTACCAATGAAACCTTGTAAATCAACTATTACACTCATTAGGTTAATTTTTTAACTTCACTGGTCAGTGGATTGTATTCAACTATTCTATCATGAATTAATAAGCAATAAGCTGTTGTTTTATTGGGAATATTTACAGAAGTTTTAAGCTCGATTCTTACATCCACAGGCCCTGTTTTAATCAATTCGATTTGATGTGAACAATCTATCACAATAATTGATCCAAGTGCAAGAAATTCTTGATTACTAAGTAATGGTTGACTAACTTTATTATAATAAGATTGTTGAAATTTAGCATACATATCATACAGGATTGCATATTGACCTTTGTTAAAATCTATATTTAAATTATCATATGGAAAAACTTCAGAATTCAAAAACACCTTGAAATCGGTAATGTTGCAATGATCAAAATAGCTATTATCTTTACTCAAATGATTTTGTTTATCTGTTTGCAATGCGAAAATAACATAACGTGGTTTTTCGATTTGACTTGTAGTTTTCACAGTCCATACATGACTTGTGGTCTGAGGTAAAATTGGGTATTCATACATATCCCAACTACGAAAGCTCATTTTTATTGGTATACCTCTGTCAATAAACTTCAATAATGATAACTTTGAACTGTCTGATACAAGTATGTGTGGGACCTTCCATTGCACTTTGAATATTTCAAGTTTGACTTTTTCATCTGCTTCTGTGCTTATAATTGCATTATTATCATCTCTAGCTCTGGTAATAATAAGTTCATGTTTAGCATTAACCAATATCTTTTTATAATCTTCAGCAAATCCTAATAAAAGTTTTAATGGCACACAAAAGTTAAAATGTTGTTTATGTAACAAGTTACTGCTTGCAGTATTCCATCCAGAATTGAATGCCATTTTACTTTCATCTGCATTAAAGGAAATATAGTTTTTCAATGTTGATGTGCATCCAAGTTTTCGAGTTCTATCAATTTCAACACCATTTATTTCATAACGAATCTCATCAAAGAGATATGCTGCTACGTTATTAACTAAGTGAGCAGTTTTCGAAACCACACCGGCTCCATTTAAAAGTGTTCCTTCAATATACAAGAAACTTTCGCTTGGTAAAATATTCAGATTTTGATGTTGAATTAATATTTGAATGACATCATTGTTTTTAAAAGATTGTTGAAATGGTGAATAAGTATGATATTCAATTTTTGAAATACTTTCATCATAGTTAATGTTTTGAGAAATATCTAATATTTCATTCATTTTTTAAATTTAATCCAATAGACTTTAAGAAATTCTTATTAGCTGGTGTCAAGATTTTTTTAAGCTGTCCACCTTTTTTAGGTCTTAACCTGTTCACTACTTTTGATGAATTGATGTTTATTTCACTTTTTTTCGGATATTTATTGATATTATAGAGAAGCATCTCAAGGTTTTAAATGCAATCGAATAGTTATTGTTTCGTCTCTAAAATTTATCAGGTTATTGTCTTGGTCAACAAGCCTTAGTGTGATTGAACTTATTCGATTGGTATTCACTGGTAAATAGATTACATTTCTAGGAATTTCATTTATTTTATAGCCTGGACTAACTTCTGGGCAAAATTCGTGTAATGTATGTACTTGCTTATTATTCATATATGACCCATGTATGATATTGCACTGAACATGTATAGTGTTAACATTTGATATATTTACAGGTAGATCTGATGAATGCCATTCATTAGAGGTCAATTTTCGTTTACTGAAACCAAGTAGCTTTCCCACCGAACTTGAAGTATCAAAATAAATATCCTTAGTACACAATATTTCACATTTCATCGTATTATTGTTGGCAATCAGTTGAATATCTTCTGCCCCATCATATAATAAATCAAGAGCATTTTGTAAATATGAAGCTATATCATCAATTTCATATGAGCCTATCGGTATTGCAATTATATTGTCATCTATTTGTAAAATATTGTTATGAATATCAATATTGGGTATGGAATTATAAGCAACTAATTCAACAAGTCCGCAAACATAGTCATCATTTAATTCTAAAGGTGGAAAATAATCTGTAGTTAATACAGATTTATTACCCGTAAATGTCAATGTGAATGACATTATTAACAAAGAAACAATGAGCTTATTTATTTTAAACATTTCTTTTTATTCATTTTCAAAAACTTAAATAATTATTATTATAACAACTGATTTAAGAAAGCTAGACATAAATGACCACATATTATTGTATTATAATTTTGATATGAGTTGTAGTTATACTGCAAATTATAACCTAAATATTTAATTATTTCAATAGGTGGTTGCAAGTTTCCAAAGCTATCAAAATATGTTACAACATTTTTATTTTTATTGTATGCTACCCAATGAGTACCAGAACCCGATGAATTATCCAAATTAACAATACCACTCTCTTTATTTAGGGCTTTTACGGGTAAACTATTTCGCATAAATACCCCTCGAAAATGTGGTATAAATTTTGCATACTTATGTAAATCAATTTCACTTAATGGCCTCCTGGGTAGGATTTCTATTAGTTTTTTGGCTGTGGATTTAAATACAACCCTAAACCTGTTTTATAAGGTTTGAGATATAAGCCTTTACCCATAGAAATACTTTCCATTGTTTGATTATGACGTTTATTCTCAATTAATTCTTGTTTTGCATTCTTGACATCGTTTATTGCTTTAACTATACCAGTAACACCACCAGACAATGCTCCAACAGCTGATAATCCTGCAAAAAGAGGTACTAGAAATGGTATGACTCCACCAGTTTTAGGTACTGAAATAATTCTAGGTGATACAGCTTTTTTGCGTTTAATCACATTTTTCGCTACATGAAGTGCCAATTTTATAGCATCATCATTGTTACTGGGTTTTTGTAATTTTATAACATCTTTAGCATCTTTTACGGCTTTTTGAAATAACTTTACGGTTGTTTTAATTTTTTTATTAAATTTCCTATGTCTTTTTATGCCCATTCCTAATTTAATTTTAGCTTTCATAGCGTTTGTTACTAATAAAGCGTTCGCTCGTTCTAAGAAATTAGAATCTTTAGCAATTACACGTTTCCAAGCTTTTTCTGCTAAAACTTTGTCAGCAATGTGTCGATCTTCAGTATTTTTAAATTTCGTATATTCTATATCGTGCTCTTTACAAGCTGTATCTAATGGGTTTATTCCAGGATCACCTCTGTCTAATCTTTTTTGTAATTTCGTACCAGGTCCACAATATTGATAACCGCCTGGTAAATGTAATTCAACTGGCAACTTATTTATAATTTTATTCAGAATACCTTCTCCTTTAAAAGCTTTCTCATGACTGTCATAAATTTTATTATAATCAATCATTATGAAGCAATCAATTTATTATGACTGATAAATTTTTTGTTTTATCATTGCAATATATAAATTTAAGAGTGTTGAAAATTTACCAGTAGTCAAGATGAAATTCATCAAACAACACTTTACTTTACCCGTAAATAATTTAGATATCAAAATCAAGGGAAACGGCTGTAAACAAAAAAAGCATGGCGAATTACTACCAAATAGTATACGATGTTTAATAGTGGGTCCATCTAATTGTGGAAAAACAAATGTTATATTAAGCTTATTAGAACAACCCAATGGATTAAAGTTTGAAAATATTTACGTATATTCTAAATCTCTACACCAACCAAAATATGAGTTCCTTAATCAAGTTATGACAACTATACCAGAACTGGGGTACTACACTTATTCTAACAATAGTGATATTATTCCACCTGAAGAAGCAAAATCACATTCTATATTTATTTTCGATGATGTAGCATGTGATAAACAGAATAATATTCGAAAGTATTTTTGTATGGGTCGTCACAATAATATTGATAGCTTTTACTTATGTCAATCTTATACACATATACCAAAACATCTCATTCGCGATAATGCAAACTTTTTAATAATTTTCAAGCAGGATGATATGAATCTAAGACATATTTATACAGATCATGCTAGCAATGATATGACATTCGCACAATTTCATGAAATGTGTCTTAACTGTTGGAATGAAAAATATGGTTTTTTAGTTATAGATAGGGATAGTGAAAAGCAAGATGGTGGTTATCGTAGAGGGTTTGATGAATTCTGTTATATAGATTAATAATAACAGATATAAACAGAACACTTCAATAGCTCAACCAATCAACAGGTCAACAGCTAAACAGCTTAATAGCTTAACCGGTCAACAGATTAACAACTCAATAGCTTAACAGATCAATAACTTAACCGATTAACAGCTTAACTAATTAATTAAATATAATACACATTTTCAAATATGAACGAGAAAATTATGAAAGATATTATTAAGACTAGTAAAGCGGTAAAAAATAAATATCGATCTTTAAAATCTGGTCAGATGGAAGCAGAACATGTCTTAGAAGAACATTTTAAACCAATTACATTACCACTCAAAAATGTTACAAAAGCATTAGAGCAAAAATCAATTTATCCTGAAATAAAACAAGAAAAATCATTTGGTGTAATTAAAAAAGAAAAGAAAACAAGATTTTATGATGATATTTCTAGTATAAGACAATCGAACAAAACTGATTCTGATGATGACAGTGTAGGTGAATCAAATACTTTATATCAAACATCTACCCCTAAAAAATTTTCATCAAAACTTTTATTAACCCCAACACCTATAAAACATATAATTGAGAAACCTATATCAAAATATTACAAAATATTTGAATCTACGTCTTCTATACCAACAAATTTTGATACAACTTTTGGTCCATATTTCGATCAAAGTTCTGCTGAATGGAAAATTGGTAATAAACAAATACAAGTAAAACAAAATGAAATAATTATTGATGAAAGTTCATATATTAGTTCAATTGGATTGCAAGAGTTAATATTTATGAAAAATCCAGATCCAACTAAATATACTGATGAAGATTTAAACATATATAAAAAAATATTAACAGAAACCAATGCACATAGGCGTGAATATGATTCAAATCAACAAATCCGAGGAAATAGAAGTAATAAATATAATTTAATAATTAA
>OY987255.1:102533553-102538553 GCA_963920725.1 Rhamphomyia laevipes
TTTTCGTTGTTTAAAACAAATTACACAACCATGAACCAATTTCCGAATTGAGTTGCGACAACCAAATATCCAATATTTTTGTCGTAAGATAGAAAATAAGCTAGACGTTCTAGCATGTAATTGTATTTCATGTGTGTGTTTTATGATTAATTCCGTGATATGATTAGCTTTCGGTAGAATAATTGGATGTTTAGCAGAATAATTTAATTCCGAATGACTGATGCGTCCACCTACACGTATGATATTGTCGGAATCAATGAACGGAGTAAGTTTAATTAACGGACTGTTAGATGATAGTGGCTGTTTTTTTAATAGACGAGATAATTCATTCTGAAAGGCGGAGCGTTGCGCGAATTGTAAACAAAATGTTTGTGCCCTCACCAGTTCAGATGTTCTCAAAGAATGAAAAGTGCGAGCATTTTTATTTCTAACATTAAAATAAAACCGAAAACAATAAGCAATAGTTCGATATAGTTTAGACCAAGAAGAAACCCGTAATATTAAATGGGTTACTACATGATTATCATTAACAGAAATATAATTAACTAATGTTGTAGAATCAGGTTTGCGTTCTTCCAGTATACATTCGTCGATAGATGATGATGTATTTTCTGACGGCCAGTCAGAACGTGATTTTCGCAAACAGGTAGGACCTTCCCACCAAAGTTTTGATCCAATAAGTTCAGCTGGTAGTAGCCCACGTGATGCACAGTCAGCTGGATTGTGTGCTGAACGGACATGTGACCAGCATTGTCGTGGAGCTACGTTAAGAATTTCTGACGTTCGGTTTGCGATGAATGTCGACCAGCGTCTTGGTGGCGATGATAGCCAACTCAGAACTACTTGTGAATCAGTCCAAGCGTGAAATGAAAATTTTTTGTTCTGAAACGACATAAATAATTTGTTAAATAATCTGGCTAACAATACAGCACCACAGAGTTCAAGTCTCGGTAGACTTATTTGCTTCAACGGAGCAGCTTTAGTTTTTGCGGTAACTAATACGGTTTGTACGGTTTCGTTTTCATAACTGCGACAGTAGATTACAGCGGCGTAGGCTTTTTGCGACGCGTCACAGAACCCGTGAAATTCGATATTCATATTATCCGATAACCAAATCCGACGAGTGATTTTTATCGTTTTAAATGTTTTTATTTCGGATCGCAACAATTTCCAATGTTGTGCTAAGTCGTCAGGTAGCGCATCATCCCAACTTAATTTCCTACACCAAAGTTCTTGAAATAAAATTTTTATTAACACTATTGACGGTGCAAGAAAGCCTAACGGATCGAACACACGAGCTGCTTCCGATAGCATTGATCTTTTCGTAAACTGATCCGAATCAGGTAACGCGATATTATACGAGAAATAATCATCGATCGGACACCAATATAATCCTAATATTTTAATAGACGCAGAATCTTTTAAAGCTAATGGCGATATTTCTCTTTGATTTTCTGGTATAGATGACAAAAACGGTACGCAATTACTACTCCATTTTCGAAGGTTAAAACCCGCTGATGATAAAACGTGAACTAAGCGTTTATGAATGTCGTTAATGTCATTTATACTATCGGCACCAGAGAGTATATCGTCGACGTAAAAATCACGTAAAATGATGTCAGCAATGTTAGGATGAATTGATTCAATGTCTTGTGCAAGCTGTATTAATGTCCTTACCGAGAGATAGGGTGCGGGTGATGTACCATACGTAACTGTATTGAGTCGATAATGGGCAAATGGTTTTGTGACGTCATCTCGCCACACGATTCTCTGAAAATCCCTATGTTTTTCAGCAACCCATATCTGTCTGAACATTTGCTGAATATCAGCAGAAAAGCAATATTTATGACGACGAAATATACAACAAACAGAAAATAAGTCTCGTTGTATTGGAGCACCTATATGAAGCGTTTCATTTAATGATAACTCATTACCATTTTTCGATGATCCGTCAAAGACTACGCGTAATTTAGTTGTACTACTATTCTCCTTAAAAACGGCATGATGTGGTAGATAGTAGCATTTATTCGATGGAAGATTGATTTCGTTTGACGGTACGAGTGACATATGACCTAGATCGTGATATTCAGTCATGAATTGTGTATAATTTTCTTTGAGTGACGCATTTTGAGCGAATTTTCTTTCCATGGCCTTTTGACGAATTATGGCCGAAGCGAGTGTATTTCCAAAGTTGAAACTACCATCCTTGAAAGGAAGTTCAACAACATATTTCCCATCTAAAGACCGAGAATGAGTAGAAGCATAATGATTTTCAGTGAATTGTTCGTCTTCAGAGAGATGCGATTGTGAGGTGACTTCTTCTAATTCCCAAAAACGAGTGAGTTCTAGTTCATCGTGAACAGTAGAATGCAAGGTAGTAATTGTGGAACAATTATCGAGAGTATTTGAATTAGAAGCAAGTTCACCAGCGATTATCCAACCAAATATGGTTAGCACAGCATTTGGAGTACCTGGAGGACCTTTTAAAATTTGATTTTCAAACAGTGAAAATGTTTTATCAGCACCAACTAAGATGTCGATTGGACCAGGTTGATTATACTCAGCATCAGCTAATTTGATCATTTCGATTGATGGACTATGAGTGAAATTCTCTTTGAATGTTGGTAATAAACCAGTCAATTTTGGCATAACATAAGCGAACAGAGTAATTGATTTATCGCTGATTCGTGATTGTAGTCTAACCTTTACTGACCCACGTGTAATTCCAGCACCAGTGGAAGATAATCCTGAAACAGGGATTCGAGCATTAGAGCGTATAAGGCCTAATCTGTCAGCGCAATTTTCTGTCATGAATGAACATTCTGAACCTGAGTCGAGTAGAATACGAACAGAGTGTCTAATTCCAAATCGATCAACTGTATTTACCACGGCAGTTGGTAAATAAGTTTTAAATTGAGTTGTGTTTAATGATTGGGTTGTATGAGCATTTGTCAATGAGTTTGTCGAATTAATGATTGAATGATTTGAGCGAATGAGTGAAGATGTCTCTTGCGAAGTTCCTTGAACTATGTTTGGCGTTGATGAAGATTGTATGTGAATGAGATTTGTCGGGGTTGACGGTGATGAACGAGCGAGATTTGTCGTATGATGCAATAATGAATGATGGCGACTATGACATTGTTTACAAGTGTTGAGTGAACGACAGACTGTTGAACGGTGACCAGCTCGTAAACAATTAAAACAAAGCGACTTTGACTGAACGAATGAGCGACGTAGTTGTGGAGACATACTTGAAAATTGAGTGCATTGATATAGTTCATGAGCCGATTGACATTTCAAACAAGACGGAGTATTCTGAGCAGCAGTGTGAAAACTTTTAAAATTAGTAGACTGTGGAGTTTTATTTGGCGTTACAGTGGTGACTCTTCGATTTCTGTCAGTAGAAAAACTTGCAGCTAAAATATCACATCTTTTTTCTAAAAATGAAAAAAATGTATCGAATTTAGGAAAGTTTTCTTCACTTGCTGTGTTAGCCCAAGCATTTTGAGTATCGATATCTAATTTATTTAATAACAGATGAGTTAACCAAATATCCCGGGTTTCTGCATCTGAACCTAATGCACGCAAACCTCTGATAACTTCATCTACACTATCTACTAATTTTCTTAGACTTGTATAACTAGACTGATTTAAATGTGACAAATTAATAAATTTTTTAACTAAGGCATTGGCAATATGACCCTTTTTGTCATATCGCTTGTTGAGTTTTTCCCACGCTTCCGTGTAATTCGTATCTGAAACTGAAATATGCGTCAACAGATTACAAGGTTCGCCAACTAAGAAACTTTTTAGGTAATAGAATTTTTGACAGTTTGATAAATTATGATTACTATGGACCGTACTACCACACAGATCACGAAATGTATCCCATTCTGTCAGGTCACCTGAAAATGGTTTAATATGAATTTTAGGTAATTGCTTCTCCGTACGAATTTCATGTTGTAATGTACTATTAAAAGCTGCATTATTTGACGCGTGAGCGGCACTGTTATTTGCAATTTCCTGAAGTGTAATTTCAGAGATATAATCATTTAAAAGTTTCATGGTACGATAGTAATTATCTTCAAATTCAATTAGATCATCTTCCGTAATACTTGTCGCATCCGTAACTTTCTCAATTATTTCTGTGTCAATTTGATGATATTCTGTCCATATTTCTTCAAGCTTTTGTCGTTTTAGATCTATGTCTGTTATAGTTGCTTCGAAAGGAATATCGGAAGCATAAGTAAAAATTCTAGTTAACGCGCATTTACGCGACCGCGACGTATTGTTAACGATTGCATATTATTTAATATATATATCGAAAAAAAAACTATAAAAAACCGACTGTAAATTCTTTTAAGTATTTTACCGGAATACTAGACTTACACGCAAAATAATTAATATTTTGCTTTAATTTTTAAGCAATCGCACTAATTTCTTAAATACTAATTTAATGGCGTAAATTAGTAAAGCACCCTGTGCGTAATTTAACGATATATAATAAATAATTTTATGTCTTTTGTTGAAATAATTGAACCAAACTTTGGAAAAACAATATTAGGATTTAATTGTTTTGTATATAATATAGAATATAATAATGTATTATATAATTTTTTACTAAAATATTTTCACTACAAATTTTTCAACAAATTTTATTTTTTAATTCAATTTACATATATGTATATTTTAAATTTTAATTTATTTATCCATATATAATTTCTCACTAGATATATAATTTTTAAATAAATTTTATTTTTAATAGAAATATATCACTTTAATTTTCAATATAATTTTTTAAAATGTTAGTCAATATTTTAATTTGTCAATATATAATTTTTCACTAATTATATATAATTTTTAAATAAATTTTTTTTTTTTTTTTAATAGAAATATTTCACATTAATTTTTAATATATTTTTTAAATGTTAGTAAATATTTTAATTGTCAATATATAATTTTGAAAGCTCGCGAATTTTTTATTATACTATTTTAACTAT
>OY987255.1:102555319-102565319 GCA_963920725.1 Rhamphomyia laevipes
AATAAAAAGTTTAACTTCTCCTTGAACTAAATAAAAAGAAATCTGCTTGGTTTACGTTCAATTTAAATATTTATTAAAAATGATGAATTTCAAATGTTACAATAATATAATTATTAATAAAAACAAACAAACAATTTGTATTATTACTTTGCTTTAATTAATTAATCTCAATTATGTTGCTAATTGTTAACGTTGATGTCGCTTCTATCGTGTCAGCAATTGTGTTCATACCATTAGCCTGACTGTTATCTGAAGTGCGATCAGCTGATTGTCTATCTCCTACAATTGCCGTTGGGCGACAATTAGAGTAGATTTCAACTATTTTATAATGTAGCGCAACCTGGTGGATCGTTTAATATTGGTTTTGTTCAATATTGAATTTTGTTCCACAAAACCTAGAAATTGGTTGATACGACTAATTCTCTGAGGTCAAATAATCTAATTTATTTATGATATTTCCTAATTAATTTATGTTGAGGTTAGGTTGCTTGTATTAATTTATACGTTTGAAACTATGTCGATTAAATTACATTTACCAGATTAATATCAAATACAATATATCTGGTAAACCATAATCAACGATAATAATAAAAATAAATAAATTGTTTTGTAAAAAATAATTATCTAATAAACTAATTTAAATCAATTGATAATAATAAATTGTTTTGTAAGAACAATTATCTACTAAAATGACTTTACTAAATTAACATTCGATCTACAATTCGATAACCGTAATCTTAATTCGACACGTGATCGTAATGTGGGCGCAATCTAACCTTAATTTAATTAATTTAACCGAATTTAACCTCACTTTTTATTTAAATTTTGCAACGCGTGATTTATAATTTTGTATAATAATTAAACGTTTTAATTTTTAGAAATTCATGCGGTTTTCCGATTTAACCTAACTTTAATTGATATTAATTTTTTTTTTTAATAAATTCAATTCTATAATTCACTAATTAAATTTAAAATAATTCTATATCAAATTCTAACAATTCACTAATTGAAATTAAATACTTTAATATCGAATTCTATTAATTCGCTAATTGGCAATTTTAAATTAATTTCACTTTAATTTTTTTTTTAATCTACAAGTTTGTTAATTATTTTAAAAAAAATTTAATTAAATTTACTTTACCTTTTTTTTTAAAAAAAACAAAAAAAAAAATTTGTTAATTAAACCAAAAGAAAATATATTGCATAGGAACAATTACAATTTTTCCACAATTACTTGTTCCACTTGTAATTTTATCCGTATACAATAATTTTTCTTACCTTTATATATATTTGTAGAGATAAAATAATTTTTTTTTTTTTTTTTGAGTTTTACTTGATGCTGCTGCCTTGGGTAATCGATCGATGAGACTGATAAAATTCTCAATTTGCCTAGCATTTATATAGCCTAATCTATTTTAAAATTTACATTTTCTATATGGTGTTACCATATTAAATTTTAAATCATTCGACCATAATGGTCATAACATTTTATCCTAAGGTTTTCCTGAAAACCTTTATTAACCTTTTTTCCTTTAGAATATTATTTCCTATAATTTCTCTACTAAATTTTCCTAATTCTAGTTAATTTTCCTGGAAAATTCTATTAATAATTTTTGCTATAAAATGCTATAAAAACGTTCAGCCCTGAACAATTTAATTATTATTAAGTTGTCCCTACTGATTTTTATTACGAGAGAGTACTTTCGTGCAGTTTATTTTATCCCGCTCGCACTAATTGCATCTCGCTCATACTAATTGGGTTTTTCATTTAATTTAAAAAACATAAATTCTATGTTTATGTTTATTTTTCGCGATAATTAGATTCGCGATTCACTTTTCTACCGGGTAGAAAATTTTCATAAGTCTACGCGGATTATTTTACTCGTAATCTACTCCGCAAGTTTCGGTTTGACAGGTGAAATGCCGGCATTTCATCTAAATTTAATTCGTAAAAATAGGATTATTTTCCACTATTAATTCTGGTAAGTTATTAAAATATGAAATTAAGAATTCATTAGAATTCTAAAAATATATGAACATCATGGATGTCAGCTATATTAAAGCTGATATTCATCTAAACTTTTTGCTTTATTTTTCAGGTTATGCCGACACATCAATCAATATTAGATTGAATTTAGTAACCAATATCCACCTGATATTGGTTGCATTTGTTTGGGGATTTAAACTACAGGTAAGTACCTATCGATTGAATGTAATATATATGGAAAACATCAACAACCTTCCATGCTATTTCAACATGAAATTTACACATGTAGTTGTTGTTGTTTTTCATATTAAATATAAACAAATGTTGTATGACTTTAATAAATTTATTTTATTAATTTAATTTTTTGTTTTTAGGAATGCTGGATAAACATTCTCCCGCCCGTTGAACAATATTGTTCAACACCAGCTTATCCTTAGTCATCTTTGATTTTTTTCTAAGTTGATGATGGTGAAATTTCACTTTCCCATCAGCAGAAACTTGTGCCCGTATGCACCATCCACCTGGCAGATTGACCAAAAAATCTTTTTGTTTGGACGCTCTTATCTTATCGAAGTCTATTCGTTCTACTACTTTTTTTGGTAAGAATACTTGTTCACCTTCTTTTGTGATGACGCATTGAATATCGTTGTTCATTCGCATCTTAAATTCTGAAACCGTCGTGGACAACCTTAACGAGCTCCACTCCGTGGTATAACATCCATTAACTAATACTGGTGGTCCTATCAGTTCTTCACCAACTGGCACCTGCTCTTCTGGTTGGCTGGTTGTGATGCTCACTACCGAACTTTCACTGGTTTGCACCAGTGAATTACATTCAATAATGACCGGGCCTTTTGGTTCGTCAACCAAGCTTTTTGTAGACTCAGGTACTACATGAGTCAATTGTGACATGCGTCTAGCGGTATTGGATGGATTCTCCGGTTCAAAAAACCAATTTGTTTCCACCGCTCTTTTGTGTGTTGGTGCCGTAAAATTCGCGTTGGTGGAATCACCAACACGTTGTCTTTTATTTTTATTTTGTTGTTGACCTTGTCTTGTTGGTGACAACGGAACCTCCTCCCAAATCGTCAGAAAATCGTTAATTTCGAATGAATTCATTTTAATCTAACGAGAACAAAAATAAATTAGTAATATATATATTGTTTTACTAAATTGGACAACATGAACATTATACTATCACCAACATGACGGCACTACCTGTCTTAGTAAATTATTTTTTTTTTATTAAATATATTATGCTTGTTGTTTACGTTGTAGGGTGTACCACCTTTCCATCATCGTAAACTCATCATAATATGCAATTCTATTAAAAAATTTAACAAATGAAGAACTCATGAATTTTTAGTTGCATACATTTATTATTTACTCTAAAAATTTAATTTTATAACATTAATTTTAATAAATTATGGTAATCCTTTAGCCGTCGATGGAATCATTGGTGGCATTCCCGTTGGCCGCGTAATATTTGCCCTTGCTAAGCGCCATTGCACCGAATCATACCGCAAACTCGGACCCATTTCTTCCAGTTCGGAATGTATAAAATATTCCTCCAAACTATCCGTGATCATATTACAGATCGTATCAAAAGTCATTCCACTTTTAATGGTGTACCGCTCTGAATACCGGTGTTGATTATTTGTTGGATTCATTGTTACCTAATCATAAACCCAAAAGAAATATTATTATTATTTATATTTAAAACATTTTACCACATAAAACAACAAGACGGACAAACAAATATGACAACATACAAATTTTTTTTTTTTTTTTTACAAATAGTATCATCATTTGCTTGTACCAATGGACAGATTTTCGTCACGGGCCTCGTAAACGAACCATGTTCTGTCTTTATTTTTACCACTCGAACAACTCCATCTTCACCTGGATGTACTTCTTCAACTCGTCCCAGTGGCCAAAATGTTGGTGATGTATTCTCATCTTTTAATAATACTACATCGCCTTCCTTAATATTTGGTTGTGTTGTTTGCCATTTTGTTCTTTGTTGTAATGTATTTAAATATCCCTTGGACCATTTGTCCCAAAATTGCTGTGCCATATATTGCATATGTCGCCATCTTTGACCTGGTGCAACTTTGTCCAATATTTCAGGTTCAGGCACAGCGTTAAGTGGCCGTCCAATCAGGAAAGGACCTGCTGTTAATACTTCCAAGTCCTCGCTTCTATTTTCCATGACTGTTAACGGTCGAGAGTTTAAGCATGCTTCGATTTGACATAGCAATGTTGCGTATTCTTCATACGTGTAGACATTTTTACCTATCACTCTACGGAGATGATACTTCACCGCTTTAACTCCAGCCTCCCATAAACCTCCAAAATGAGGTGCTCCTGGAGGAGTAAAATGCCAACTAATTCCCTTTTCGCTGAAATCTTGACTCACATTCGGACTTGCTTCCTGCAATGCCTTTGTTAACTCCTTATTGAGTGTAATCTGTGCTCCCTTAAAATTTGTACCGCAGTCGGAGTAAACATCAGTACATAAACCCCTTCGTGCAACAAATCTCCTAAATGATGCTAAAAAGGCTGACGCTGATAAATCTGATACTAATTCCAAGTGTATAGCTTTCGTAGCCATACAAACAAATATACAAAAATAACCCTTATACGTTCTTGACGTTCTATGCGATGACATTTTTAAAAATATTGGACCTGCAAAATCCATTCCGACATGACTGAACGGTTTTGATATATTTACCCTACAACTTGGTAAATTTCCCATTAATTGTGTATACGGTTCCTTTTTGTGACGAATACAAGTTGTACATTTAGCTATCTGTCTTGATATTATTCGTTTTCCATTAAGTATCCAGTATAAATTCCTGCTCGTATTTAAAACCAAATTGACTCCACCATGTAGCGTGTCTTTATGTATTTCATTAATGATTAATGTTGTAACATAATGATTTGATGGCAGTATAACTGGGTGCTTGTTTTTGTATGCTACATTTGCGTTGGTTAATCGTCCACCTACACGTATGATTTTATGTTGATCCAAAAATGGCATTAATGTTAACAACTGGCTTTTTTTATCAATTGTTTTATTTCCAATCAAACGATTATATTCTTCGGAAAATGATCGTTGCTGAATTAATTTTAATATTAAATTTTCTGCAACATCCGTTTCTTGTTTATTTAACATTCCTACTCTTTTAGCGTTTCCCTTTGTTGCGTTGTTATAAAATCGTAGTATCCATGCAGTTGTTCTCTATAATAACATGAATGATGAAAAACGCGATAACATATCATCAGTAGTGGTTAATAGTGATACAACAGTTGCTTTCTTCACTTCTATTGCAGGTACTGTCAATGAAATTTTATTTTCTGGCCATTCTTTCTCAGCTTTTACTAACCACGTTGGTCCATTCCACCATAACTCATTCGTTATAATTTTTTCAGCTGGTATTCCTCTAGAGGCTAAATCTGCAGGATTAAATTCTGTTGGTACGTGTCTCCAACCGCTTGGATCTACTTTATCCTGCATTTCACTAACTCTATTAGCAACAAATGTTTTCCATTTCGATGGATGATTATGAATCCATTGTAATGTAATTGTTGAATCTGTCCATGCAGTAATCGAATAATTACTTAACCCCATTGAGCGTATCGTTGTTTCAATTAGTCGGGCCAAAATTAGTGCACCACATAAGTCTAATCGTAACAATGTCACCGGTTTTATTGGTGCTACCTTGGTTTTTGATGCAATCAATTTTGAAGTGACAACTCCATCTAAATTTTGTATTCGTAAATATATTACTGCTGCGTAAGCTTTAATTGAAGCGTCGCTGAATCCATGTATTTGTACATTGTTTGATTGTAACGTAATACCTAACCATCTAGGTATTCTAACTTTATTTAGTTGTTGTAAGCTTTCTTTAAAAAATTGCCATCGTTCCGCAATTGATTTGTCTACTTCTGCGTCCCAAGAGTTCCCTGATATCCATAACTCTTGAATTAGTAATTTTGCTACTACAATTACAGGTGTGATCCATCCTAAAGGATCATATAATGAAGCAACTTGTGATAAAATAGACCTTTTAGTAATCGCTTGCTGAGTTTTATCTAATACTGCAAATGTAAAATAATCCGTACCAGGATACCATCTTATTCCGAGTGTTTTAATTGATTAGATTCGTCAAATTGAAATGTCTCTTTCAATTCCCTGTGTGCTAATGGTAACTGCTCTACTATCTCTGGATAATTACTGGCCCATTTTCGAAGATTAAAATGTCCTTTTTTTAGCATCTGTATGCATTTCTGCTGCATTTCCTCTGCTTCTTCAATACTATCTGCCCCACTTAATAAATCATCCACATAAAAATCAAGTAACGCTGCCTTTGCAGCTAATGGATAATTTTGTTCTTCATCCGCCGATAATTGTTGCAATGTCTTGATTGCTAAATATGGAGCAGCTGATATGCCGAAAGTCACCGTTTTTAACTCATAATCAGTGTCCACCTTTGTAATCGGGTCTCTCCAAATTATTCGTTGGTACTTTCGATGTTCTGGATGAATTAAAATCATACGATACATCTTCTCGATGTCCGCTGTTATGGCTACTTTATATTTTCGCCATTTCATTAAAGTGGAAAACAATGTTGGTTGTAATGTTGGTCCTATCAACATTTGTCCATTCAATGATTTTCCATTTGTTGTTTTTGCTGAAGCATCAAATACAACTCTAAGTTTCGTCGTAGTACTTTCTTTAAACACTGCACGACCTGTTATATAATAAGGATTAATAGACTGCTCATTTGATACCTTTTCCATCTGGTTTAAATCTATATATTCATCTAGGCACTTTGAATATTCTTCATCTAGTGTAGTATTCCCTTTGAATTTATTTTTTAGTACTTCATAACGTTTTCTGGCCATCTCTCGAGATGACCCTAGATCTGGACATCGTCCACTTATAAATGGCAGTTTAACTTCATACTGTCCATTTTCAAGTCTTGTATGCGTTAACTTGAATATATTTTCACATTCTTCATCCTCTGGTTTCAAAGTTTTTTGAGTGGGAATTTCTTCTAATTCCCAAAACTTTTTTAATTGATGACATATCTCATCAGTCTGCCGTTGGATAACTGTAACTGTTTTTGTTTCTTGACTGGATATTCGTGGACTATTCCCTAGAAGTATCCATCCTAATGTAGTCTGTATTGCTACTGGTGCATCCTTTGGTCCCTTGACCAATCCATTTTGTATAATATTTGCATACGTTGTTGCTCCAAGAAGTATATCAATATTTCCTGGAATATAATAAGTGGGATCTGCTAGCTCCAGATTCTTCAGATGGTCCCACTGTCTTCTAATAATTTTACATGAAGGTAACATATCTGTTATTTTCTTAATAACTAGCATAGATACTTTCAAGCTAGACGTCTTTGTCTTATTATTATAAATCTGTACTTAAACCTTTTTATTGGAAATTGCTGTTTGACCTGTACTCAAACCGGTAATTTCCACCTTGGCTGATTCACCTGGCACCCCTAACTTCTTACAAACATTCTCTGTAATAAACGATGATTGAGATCCAGGATCAACTAAACAGCGTAGCGTTATGCATCGCCCTTTGCGATCATAAACTGATAATAATGCTGTGGCTAACAACACATGTTGTTGTTCAGCACAAAAAAAATTTGACGATTTTAATATCTCCAAACTATCAGCCTTGTCCACCGCTGGTGAACTTTCAACCTTATGTTGATTTTTGACCCCCTGTGGGCCACCTTTTGTTCCAGGAACATTGTTCAAAGTACTATGTAACCAACCACTATGTTTTTGGTTACATTTTTTACATCGTTGTTGACTCGGGCAATTATTAGCACCATGGTTGCTCGAAAAACAATTAAAGCATCGTCTACTTTGTTTTATACAGTTTCTCCGTTCATCAACGTTCATTTTCTGAAATTTAAAACACTTTCCAACAAAATGCTGTCCATTACAAGCTGGGCATTTTGAAGTAGTAGCGATGTGGTACCTTCTTGTACTAATTGGTGTCGGCTTCGTCATTGTAGTTGACTGTGACACCGCTTCTAGAACTATGAACCTTGTGTTCAGAAATTTCTTGAATTGTTCTAAAGAGGGTAGGTCTTGAGAATCACCTAATTCCTCCTCCCAAAGTTTCACCGTTGTAAATGGTAACTTCAGCACCAGCAAATAAATAATTAATGAATCCCATTTGGATACCATTACACCAAGTGAATTTAATTGCTGTTCACAATCCTCAGTCGTCTCGATTAGTTGTCGTAGCGATTTACCAGATTCGTTTAGTATTTTTGGTTGATTCACCAAAATTTTTAGCTGTGTATTAACCAGCAGTAGTTTGTTCTCGTACCGCAGCTTGAGTTTCTCCCATGCTGGCTCATAATCATTGCCTGTTACTGGTACATGTTTCAGCAGCCTTTCTGCTTCACCAGTTAAACAGCCCTTTAAATACTGCAGCTTCTGAACTGCTTGAAGTTGTGTGTTGTTGTGTATGATTAAAACAAACAAGTCGTGAAACGATCTCCATTCATTATAATCCCCATTGAATTTTGGAAGCGTTATACGTGGTAATTGTACTTGATTATGTACATTCGACGTTGTATTAACATTTTGTTGTTGTAGTGGTGGTACGCCGAATTTGTTTGTATCTACATTTTGTTTAAGTTTGAAATTAACCTTTAATTCGCCAATATACTCTGTATACGCAACTTCTATATCAGAATAAACATCTTCTGTGATATAATCGTCTACACACTCTTCAGCAGAATTTTCTATTAATTCTCGAATGGCCAGATCATTTAATCCAAATTCATACCAACTGTTACTCAAATTGCTGATTTTAGTTTCATAAAATCCAACGGCTCGTTTTTCCAATTTTGTTTTCTTGCCGTTGATAATCGATTTTTGCATTCTCTCTGCCAAAACCTTCTGTTTTGTTAGGGTACTTTTCAATGACGCAGTCATATTGAAATAAAACCACTTAATCGTCCTTGATAAACTAGTTTGCCTCTTGTATGAAATGATTAAAAAATGTTAGTCCCTAACAATAACTACTTATATTAAAATTGCCAATCCTAATTCTAATTTCTATCTATTATCAACCAATTTCTTTGTGTCAAATATTCAAATTTCACATAATCAAACGGACCTGACAGTATCCGGTTCGAAGGACCAAAATGTTCGGTGAGCCTGCTAAAATTTCTGAAATAAAAAGTTTAATTTCTCCTTGAACTAAATAAAAAGAAATCTGCTTGGTTTACGTTCAATTTTATTTTATTTAAATATTTATTAAAAATGATGAATTTCAAATGTTACAATAATATAATTATTAATAAAAACAAACAAACAATTTGTATTATTACTTTGTTTTAATTAATAAATCTCAATTATGTTGCTAATTGTTAACGTTGATGTCGCTTCTATCGTCTCAGCAATTGTGTTCATACCATTAGCCTGCCTGTTATCTGAAGTTCGATCAGCTGATTGTCTATCTCCTACAATTGCCGTTGGGCGACAATTAGAGTAGATTTCAACTATTTTATAATGTAGCGCAACCTTGTGGATCGTTTAATATTGGTTTTGTTCAATATTGAATTTGGTTCCACAAAACCTAGAAATTGGTTGATACGACTAATTCTCTGAGGTCAAATAATCTAATTTATTTATGATATTTCCCTAATTAATTTATGTTGAGGTTAGGTTGCTTGTATTAATTTATACGTTTGAAACTATGTCGATTAAATTACATTTACCAGATTAATATCAAATACAATATACCTGGTAAACCATAATCAACGATAATAATAAAAATAAATAAATTGTTTTGTAAAAAACAATTATCTAATAAACTAATTTAAATCAATTGATAATAATAAATTGTTTTGTAAGAACAATTATCTACTAAAATGACTTTACTAAATTAACATTCGATCTACAATTCGATAACCGTAATCTTAATTCGACACGTGATCGTAATGTGCGCGCAATCTA
>OY987255.1:102572819-102585319 GCA_963920725.1 Rhamphomyia laevipes
CTGCTTCCGCCATCTCTACTTTTTTTACCACTACCTGTATTGCATCTAGTGTTTATCTTCCTTGCCGAAAACCGAACTGCATATGTGACAAGTCGCCAGCTCTTCTTATTGCATCTCCCATTCTTGGCTTTATTAGTTTTTCAAGTAATTTTCCTGCTGTGTCTAGCATGCATAGTGGTCTGTAAGATGATGCTGAGGATTGTCCTCCTTTACCTTTATCGATTAGGACCAGGCGTGCCACTTTCCACCTTTGGCTGAAAACCCCTTCCTTTAAACACGTATTATACATGCTCAGCATCATTTGTGGGCAAAGATCTACCGCTATTTTAATCGCCTCCGCTGGAATTCCATCAGGTCCCGGTGCCTTCCTGCTTTTCATTGACCTTGCTGCTTCCTCTACTTCTTTTTGTGTGAACTCTGGAATTTCCTCGTCTGCTTCTATCTCACTGCTGTAGTTTCTTGTTTGATGCGTTGGAAAGAGAGTATCAACGATGTTCTCTGCTATATCTGCTGGCATTTCGTTTGCGGCTGCTGGTGCTCTTATCTTTTTCATGACTATCTTGTATCCCAACCCCCAGGGATCGTTGTTGACGTCATTGCAGAGCTCCTTCCATTTGATGTTCTTACTTTTCTTAATGGCGTCGCGTAAACTTTTCCTGGATGTTATATACTCCGCTGATGTAGTTGCTGCTTCTGGTCTACTCCTGGATCTTTGTGCGACTCTGCGTAGGTGCAAGCATTTCCTTCTTAATTCAGCAATTTCTTCCGTCCACCAATATACTGCACGCCTGTTTACCGTTCTGCTTTTCCGCGGCATTGATGCTTCGCATGCTTGCGTGATAGCGTTCATTGTAGCTTGTACTACTGCTTCCGCTCTCACTCTGCCTTCAAGTCCTTGCATCGCTTGTGTTGTCTCATCCAAGTTGTTTCTTAATGAATCTGCAAATTTTGATGCGTCGAGTTTAGCCGCGTTCCATTTTTGGTTTCCTTCGATGTTCTCTGCGTGTCTTCTTTCTGCGCTGCTTATCTTGAATGTAATATACTGGTGATCGCTCGCTGTATAATCTTCTAGGACCGCCCACTCTTGTATGTGTTCAGCTATGTTTTCTGTGGCTAGCGAAATATCTGGTATCGTTTCTGCGTATCCCGGTCTTCTAAACGTCGTTGTGTTCCCAGTATTAAGTATTATTAGGCTTTGTCTGGCTGCCATCTCCAATATTTGTGATCCTCTGCTATTTGTTCGTGGCATACCCCACTCAACGGCTCTGGCGTTGAAGTCTCCTGCGACAATTTTGCTGCCATCCATGTCCGCTATTGTGTCCTCTAGATGCTCGATCATTTCACGATACTCCTGCGCCGTCTCATTCGGTGTGAAGTAGCAGCTTATTATGGTGAACCTGCTGCATTTAATCCAGACAAAACCTTTTGCAGCTCCGTGTCCTTCGATGTGTATCCTCCTTTGATTCGCGATCCAGATGGCTGCTGTATTTGTCTCATCCGTATACCATTTGCTTTTGTCCTTATTTTTGTACTGTTCGCTGATTATCAGTATATCAATCCCTTTTTGTAGTACGACCTGCGTTAGTAGATCATCTGCTACTCTGCTTCTATGTAAATTGACTTGCATTACTTTGATCATCTATGCTGTCTTTTGGCCTCCTCGAGAGCAATTCTGAATGCTCTACATGACCCTGATCCAAATATGTGGTCTACTTCCCTTATTTTGAGTTCGGCGCACAGTACCCACTTGGCGGCTTGAGTGCAGTTCTTGACTGTGTGCCCTTTTTGTCCGCACTTGTAGCACAGGTCTCCTCTTTCATTTTCTTTGCAGTGTCTCTTCACATGTCCGAATTTGAGGCATCTAAAGCACCGCACCACTTCCGTTCTTCTCCTTATTCTGCTTCTTATTAGGCCGACTTTAATTTTTGCGGTCTTCAGGAGTACTCTTGCATCTGCTTCCTCCATTTCTATGATTGCCATCTTTTGTTCTCTCCCGTTTGATTTTGTGAGAGAGAGTCTGCAACTCACTTTCTTTTCTAGGTCTCTGTCCAAGGCCTCTTGCACCTCATTCACTGTTGTGAAACAGTCCAGGTCACGGATTTCTACTGTTGTTTTGGCCGTTAGGTCTTTCACATTTGCTGTTGTCCCTAGCATCTCTTTTAGGTGTGAGGTGAGTTTCTCTTTATCCGCCGATTTCTTGTCAAATTCCACTAGAACATCGCCCTGCTGCGTTCTGCGAATTCCTTTTATTTCAGCTGTTGTTGTTGTTGGATCGACTCTGCCCCTGATTTCTTTAAGGATGTCCGCGTATGTTTTTCCTTCCGCTGGTTTAATAAGGATGGCCTCGGATCTCGGCTTCTCCGCTCTCCTATTTCTTCTGTTTTTTCCTCTTTTATTCTCCTGTTTTGGTGTTCTCATACTTACTTCACTCACTTTACTCGCTCTTTGTGTCTTTGCGTTTATTCTTCCTGCTGGTGTTTGTCCGCTGCTTGAACTTGCATCATTTTTTACACTAGTGTTAGTTTTTTTTGTAACCAGCGTCCACTCGCTTTCTCCTTCTCCTCTACCCTTCTTCTGTGCAGGCGATGTAATGGTTCCTTTGGCTGTGACATCCTGCTCCCTGGCTCTTTTGCCTGGAGTCTTCGGTGTTACTGCCTCTCCACTTTTGTGTTCTGCTTGTCTGCCGCTTGTTGTTCCTACCTGTTTGATGTTTGCTGTTGAACGACTTCTCTCTTTCTTCTCTTTTTTACATAGCCATATCACCTCTATGGCTTCCTGTAATTTCATTAACCCGTTCTTTATATCCACACTAGTATTCTTTTGCTTCGTTGATACCTGTATCATATTCCTAGTTATTTCTTGGATTTTCAGTAACTCTTTTTCCTCTGTAGCATCCGGATCCTCTATTTTACGTTGAAATTTGCTGCGTATCATCTGCAAATTCCATCCTTTCTTTTCTGGCTTCTTACCTGTCGCTTTATTCTCCGAGGTGTTTACTAGGTCGATGACCATTTCTTCGGTTTGTCTTTCTGCCTCTGCTGACGGTGTACTAGGTATCTTTCTGCTTTTCTGGAACGGGTTATCTGGTGTGCTGCAACCCTTTGTAGCTGATTCTCCTTCCGCTTGTTCTTTCCGCTGGCCGCTTGCTGTCTCAGTAACATATTTAACACTTAGAGGCCCGGATACCCCTAAGCGCCGGTTGCTAGCCGGTTCGCTTGGCGCTGTCATTAACGGTGCTACTAGAGGCATAACCCCTGGTTGCTCGTTGTTTATTAAATTTAGTAATAAACGATCCCCCCAGAATCCGTGGGATCGGTCTCCGTAGAGAGTGGATTCTCCATACTGGATGGATTACCACCTGGGGTAATATTTTTGTTTTGTGTTACTACCATTTTTAATCTTTTGTTGATGTCTTTTTGTTTCGAAGTTTCCATCTCCGCCTAACTGATAGCTAATTACGTACCCGCCGTGAACGTAAGTCCGCGCCGCGCCCGAAAGCCTAACTGATGTTCGTTTACCTAGTTATTGCGCTAGGAGTTCGCATTCACCCACTCTCGTTAGCCTTACCGAAGTAAGTTACCAGGGGGCTCCCGGCAGATAACTATGTTACCTACCTTCTAGGAGGTGAGAGTTGGATTTGTTGGCAGATCTGTAGGTGTTATCCAGAAGGCATTCCCTAGTTTTTATCAGAGTACATGTTAGGAATATACCCTGTCTAGGGCCAGTACCAACCTTTGCCCCCCATAATAATTATTATTTTAAGAATAATAATAATAATAATAATAATAATAATAATAATAATAATAATAATAATAATAATAATTATAATAATAATAATAATAATAATAATTATAATAATAATAATAATAATAATAATAATAATAACAATAATAATAATAATAATAATAATAATAATAATAATAATAATAATAATTAATAATAATAATAATAATAATAATAATAATAATAATAATAATAATAATAATAATAATAATAATAATAATAATAATAATAATAATAATAATTATAATAATAATAATAATAATAATAATTACAATAATAATAATAATAATAATAATAATAATAATAATAATAATAATAATAATAATAATAATAATAATAATAATAATAATAATAATAATATTAATAATAATAATAATAATAATAATAATAATAATAATAACAAAATAAGAATAATAATAATAAGAATAATAATAATAAAAAACTGCATTTTAAAAGACAAAGCTGGCAAGGTAATTACATATCCGGAGGAAACACTAAATAGATGGAATTACTGAGTTATTCAAAGATTTGCGAAACAACGTAACTACGTATATGTTGATTTGATGGTCCCAGCAAGCATGTTAGTTGACGAAGACAAATGGTATTTAAAAAGGCAAAAACCCGTATATCAACAGGGTTAGATTGTATCCAACTAGTTAATTAAATTTATAGACGAGAACAGTATAAAAATGCTGACAGAAATTTTCAACATCATTTATGACAGCCGTGACATTTTAGTTGGTTGGCTAAATTCAGATTTTATCACACTTCCAAAAATAAGCAACGCATCTTCATGTAATTATTATCGCTTAATAAGCTTCATGAACCATGCAATAAATTTTTTATTAAAACTTATACATGAAAGAATAGTTGGAAATTGACATTAGTGACATCAATTCGTACTTAAATATTTTATTTTTGAAACTCGTACGAAACAGAATCGAGCAAGCGAAAGTTGCGTTGTATTATATGGCCAAAAAGAATTGTAAAAGAGAGATCAATATACAAAACACCTAGTACTGTCCATTAAGAAACAAAGGTAAGTTACTTAGGTCATGTTATGTGCAACAACAAGTATAAATTGAAACAATTATCATTATTTGGCAAAATCGTCAGGAGAAAAAGTAGACGTCGAAGGAAAACATCTTGGTTACAAAAAAGAATAATAATTTTAGATCAAAAGCGCTACATTCCTATTAAAATTAAAACGAATATAAAATATTATTTTTAAATTAGATATTTGAGTACCTATTTTAACCAAAATAATGTTACATAAATTTGAAATTTTTGTAATAATATAATTCCAGAAATAGTCGATTCATATATGTATATAAAGGAGCAATGCCGATTCGTACACATAAATTATATTAATTTTATTAAAAAATATATATTTGTTTTTTTATTTTTGACTTTATAAATTTTTTTAATTATATATTTTGGTTACTTTACTAAAAAAAATATGTATTATCTCATAACATTTTCTCATAATTTCATTCTTGTGGTTTGTGAAATGGATTCTAAAATTAACTCGATTATATATGGGAGAGTTCTATTTTTAATCAACTTTGTGTTTTAATTTGGAACCAATTTTAATTCAACTGATTTTCCGCTATTACACGAATTTTGGGTTCAACTTTTTGATTCAAATTGAATTCAATTCTGATACATATTTCTGATTCAATTTGGAGGTAAAAATGAACTTAAGGTCAAGCTCCATTAGTCTTTTAAAAGTCGTGATTTTTTTAGCAAAAATGAAAAGAGATAGCATGTAAAATTATACAGTACAGACAGAGATTAGATTTCCCACTACTGTAAGAAATTTCGGAAACATTTTGACATTTTAATTTTATTTTAATTTATTTTCTCAGCATTCAAAAAAATAAAATTTCAAAAAAAAAACGTCAACTACGATTTGAGAAAATTTTAATAAAAGAGACAAATTTCAAGTTTTAGTAAAAAAAAGTTATTCACAATCAACTTTTTTTCGGATACAACATCTTCTTTGTTGGATGCAACGCCTTTTTTCGGAGACAGTATATTTTTGTTGGATTCAAGGACTTTTTTCTTGGATTCATGAACTTTTTTTTCGGAGACAACATCATTTTGTTGGATATGTCCATTTTTTTTTTGGAAAAAAGTCGTTGTTCCGTCTCTACCGCACTCATTCTTTTTTATATCTTGCATAACTTCTTCTTGCAAAAAGTGGCGACGACTTTTAAAAAACACTAATAGAGCTTGACCTTAATTCTGATACAAAAATAAACAAAAATTGAATCGAAATTGAACCTTTTCTGGTTTAAAAATGAACTAATTTTGAATACAAATTGAACTAGGATTTAGGTGTTCGGGTGGACGACTAACCGCCCAAGTCACTGCAGCCTAATGGCTTATTGTGACGCCCCTTTCAATTTGTATCACGTCTGTATCAGTCCTGTACTGCATAAAAAGCTGTACAGCTGATTGAGTGATAATGTTTGTGTTTCTGAGGGAGATATCACATACCCGCCAAGGTACCTTATGCGTTTTGACATTAAGGCATCACATTGGCAGATTATGTGTTCTGCAGTTTCCTCCTCAAATTCACAGAATCTACACACACTGGAATCTGATATTCCCAGTGTGTTCATATGTTTTCTCAAACTACAGTGGCCTGTTAGGAATCCTACTATAGTTTTGGTTCTTCTTCTGCTACCTGCAAGCAGTTCTTTCGTTTTATTTTTTGAAGGGCCTGAAATGAATAGTTTGCTTGCTGCATACCTTCACTTCTACGCCATTTTTCATCGTGGGACCGGGAGATTTCGTTTTTCAGTAGCGATTTAAAATGGCATTTGGAGACACCGCAAAATGGCTCTGGTCCTATAAATGCGGTGCTAACCCCCCTCTTCGCTAGAACGTCAGCTTCCTCATTTCCCTCGATGCCTACATGAGCTGGTACCCATGATAGTGTTACTCTATTGTTGTAGCTGAGAGTAATCAAATTTTGAAGACATTCCCATACCAGTTCAGAGCGAATCTAATATGAGTTCAGGGCTTTTAACGCCGCTTGACTGTCCGAGTATATGTTAATTGTTTTATTAACATATTTTTTCGCAAGTTCTCTTTTATACAAAGAGTCAGAGCAAATATTTCTGCCTGGAATACCATTGCTAGTGATCCCATGCTTCTACACATCTTGAATCTGGGTTTTTTGCCACATACTCCAAATCCCACACCATGTTCAGTTTTAGAACCATCAGTTAACCATTCTATTTCTGCTTCCTCCGGAGTTCCAGTTTCCCAGCTTTCTCTCTCGGGGATTTTGATGGCAAATGGTTTATTGAAGTTATATGCAGTTATCTTTAAGGTAAGTTGCATTTACCGTTGCTTCCACAATTGCAGGATGACTCCCTAAATACTGGGACTTGCAGCTACTTGAGCCTGCCATCCTCAGTGCCCCTAGCCTGGCTTCCGCTTCAAAAACCTTGTGAAGTGGGCCAGGTTTAACATTACCTCCATCGCTGATGTTGGGGTTGTCTTCATAGCACCAGTAATGCCCAGACAAGCTACTCTTTGTAGCTTCGTTAGTTTTTTCCGGACACTAGTTTGAGAAGTCTTCCTCCACCAAACCACTGCTGCATATGTTATTGTCGGACGTACTATCGCGAGATACATCCAATTTGCTATCTTTGGGCATAGTCCCCAGGTCTTCCCAAAGACTCTTCTACATGTCCACAATGATAGCTGTGCTTTTTTAATAGTCTTCTCTAGCTGTGAATTCCAGTTGATCTTCTTATCCAGGATTATTCCCAGAAATTTCGCCTCATTAGAGAAGTTAATCGTATCACCGAAGAGGGTAGGACGTTTTAGTGTATCCATTTTCCGTTTGTGTGTGAATGGTACAATTGTTGTTTTTGTGTGATTTACGAGCAGACCTTCATCCTCACACCATGTACACTTGCATACTTTCCTCTTATGACAATCGCCAGATCGTCCGCGTAGCTTTGGCAGTCAAACTCGGCGTTATGTAGTTTCACCAACAGTTTGTCAACCACCAGAGACCACAAAACGGGTGACATTACACCTCCTTGTGGACATCCCTTTGTTGTCAAACATTTCTAACTTCCTGGTTGCTAGCATTGTTCTTGTCCATCTGCAGATTGAGTGTTGTATTCCTTTGTTTCGCATGGCATCTATAACTGACCTATGCGATGTATTATTGAAGGCACCTTCAATGTCCACGAAAGCGACCACCGCTATTTCTTTCTGGCTCAATGATATTTCAATTTTGCCCGTTAGATTTAGCAGCGCCATCTCTGTGGATTTTCCGGCTTGGTATAAACAAATGTTGTATGACTTTAATAAATTTATTTTATTAATTTAATTTTTTCTTTTTAGGGATGCTGGATAAACAATTATAATAATAATAATAATAATAATTAATAATAATAATAATAATATGAATAATAATAATTATAATAATAATAATAATAATAACAATAATAAAAATTAATAATAATAATAATAATAATAATAATAATAATAATAATAATAACAATAATAATAATAATAATAATAATAATAATAATAATAATTAATAATAATAATAATAATAATAATAATAATAATAATAATAATAATAATAATAATAATAATAATAATAATAATAATAATAATAATAATAATAATAATAATAATAATAATAATAATAATTATAATAATAATAATAATTATAATAATAATAATAATAATAATAATAATAATAATAATAATAATAATAATAATAATGATAATAATAATAATGATATGAATAATAATAATAATTATAATAATAATAATAATAATAATAATAATAATAATAATAATAATTACAATAATAATAATAATAATAATAATAATAATAATAATAATACAACTAATAATAATAATAATAATAATAATAATAATAATAATAATATTAATAATAATAATAAAAATTAATAATAAAAATAATAATAATAATAATAATAATAATAATAATAATAATAATAATAATAATAATAATAATAATAATAATAATAATAATAATAATAATAATAATAATAATAATAATATTAATAATAATAATAATAATAATAACAACAATAACAATAATAATAATAAGAATAATAATAATACCTTCAACTTGATCGGACGTGTTTTAAAATTGCTCCATTTAATTAATTAATATTCAAAGTAATCATTTTTTATTTTAATATATACATATAAAAAAAAAAGTTTGTTTTGAATAACCGCCGATTGCACATAAAGAATAAATAAATATTGAAGTCATTAACTTCAATTAGTTTTTTTTTTTCGGCATCATAATACTGATTGCTTGTTTATATATAAAATTACTTTTTTTTATTACACAAAAATATTTAATTTGCGAAAAATTATTTTATTGACATAATTAAATTATTTAAAGTGTTTGAACTTTGGTTTATATATAAATATAACAATAATAAATAATAAATTTATCACAAATAATGGATATCAAATGTAGTATGGAAAAGTGTACTAATTTTGATAAAGCTGCCAAGAAGGTAAAGTGTAGAGCTTTCTGTAACAGAGTTCTTCATGGAGCATGTATTGGTGCGACAAGAAATTGGTACCATCCATCACTAGATGAATATTTCATTTGTAGTGACTGTCAGAATACCGAATATCTATTAAGAAGCATGTATGACAAACTAATTGGTCAAATAACTTCAATTAATCATGAAAAAAATGACCTAATATCTATGCAGCGCTCTACTTTAGATATAAACAGTAAAAATTTTAACGAAATGGCTAAATGTTTTGATAATCTGTCCAATAAATTATCCGACGATATATTGCCTGATATCAAAGAAATAACTTCAAGGACTTTTCTACAAATTTCAAATAATCTGAACTCGGCGTTAGAAAATCATATTTCTGCTCTATCATCTGTTGCTCCTCAATCAATCCCCGATACAAACAAAGAGTTAAGTTCAGCCGTCCAAGTTGTTAAAAATATTTGCTGTGACTTAATTTCTAGTCATAGCGCGCTTATTACCAGAGTGGACTTACTTAATCGCCATAATACAGAAAACTCAGATTACAGATCAATCACTTCTGATATTGAGCAAATTAAGTCTATTTTAGGTGATTTAAAACGTGATGTTATAGATTTACGTTCCCAAAATACTTCATCGAATCAGGTTAATAAAACTACATCATCTCCTAGAAAAATCATCGCATTAACTCCTGAATTATTAATTAGCGACTCTCGGCCAGTGACTCCAGAATTACCTGAAACCCCAAAGGAGACTACATATAAATTCGGTGCTACATGGCTGCAATCAGACTGGGATAATAGATTAAAAAGAATTAATCTTGCCAATACTGTAAGTAAAAATAAAAATAATAAAGTCGCTAAAAGGGTTAAAAATCAAAATAAACTAAATAAAAATATAAATTCAATTCCTACAAATAATATCGCCACCTATTATATTAAGCATGCTCCTCCAAATACTGATTCTGCATGGATTCGTGATCTTTTCAAAAGTGAGTTTTCAATAGATTGCAGTTGTGAAATTATTCCACTCAAATCAAAAAAATTTAATAATTTTAAATTATATATGCCCGAAAAATATGAATGGCTTTTTTTAAGTAATAGTAATGATGTTTTTGTTTGGAACAATATGAAGCTGTGTCGTTGGAAACCTAAGCTAAGTAAAAATAAAAATAAAAATAAAAATAAAACAAATAAAATATAAGAATTTAGTAGTAAGCCTTATGTAATAGGTAATAATAATGTATGCATTGCCAATACTACTAACACACCCAATTATACTAATAATACTAACAATACTAATAATACTAACTCTACTATAAATATTTCCAATTCTCCCTTAACAGAATTAACTAATAACCATAATAACACTAATCCTACAAATCCTGCAAATGCCAAATATCCAAATTTTGTTCTCGGTGATTCTATAGATGCAATTGAAATTAATAATGATAATTTATTAGTCAATGAAAACATACACTCTAATCAATTGCCTTCGTCAACTATTCCTGTTTCTCATACTTGTGATCCACTAGTACCACCAGTTGTAAAGTTTACATTACAATCTGCATCAGAGGAAGAGGGGCGATATACTTAGGGATCACAGGATCTATGCTGATGTAAGGTTGTATCTGGCATTCCTTCATGATAAAGATGAAACTGTATGCATTGAAGGTAAAACTAAAACAAATTTAATAGTCTCCATCCAACAAGAAGGTCTTCCTACAGAGTATAAGGCTCTAAGAAAAATATTCGATCGTTTTAATGAATCTTTTGGTATCTCTTCTTGTGATGTCTCTAAGGATTTAGAAACTTTTGCATCTCACATTAGCTCGAAAAGAATATCTCACCTGCAAAAATCTCGCGAGGACTCTTTAAAAATTTTTCGTGCCATACCACAACCAAAAAAATCACCATTCTGGTAATTTAAATTTAAATTTCACTCACTCCTTAAGATTCTTTTACCATAACTGTGGTGGTATCAGGGGTAAACTGAAAAAATTATTTCTTGATACAAAATCTTGCCATTTCGATGTTATAGTTATTACTGAAACATGGCTAAATGACTCTTTTTCTAATTCCGAAATATTAAGTAGTGACTGAACTGTTTATAGAAATGATCGAGATTATGAATCTACTGGTCTATCAAGAGGAGGTGGTGTTTTAATAGCTTTGCGTAACACACTAACTCATGAAATTATTCAAACCAACCCCTCACAAAATTTCGAACATACTTTTATTAAATTTCGTCTAGGTAACAAATATGTTTTCATTGGGGTAGTGTATATCCCACCTACATCTGACGAAACTGTCTACAGTGAATTTTTTAAATCTTTCCTTACAGTTTACTCTTTGTTAAGTGAAGTGGACGACATTTTCATTTTCGGTGATTTTAATCGCCCAAATCTATCGTTTGTAGCCGATGAATCAGACAAACACTTACTTCCAGTAAACTTTTCTGACGATATAGACTATGCTCTATTAGATACTTTTTATGGAAACGATCTCCACCAGATTGTTCAAAATCCTAACAATAATGGAAATTGGCTTGATCTTGTATTCTCTAACGCTTATGACAATGTGATTGTTGGTCCAGCCAGTGATGTTGAGAATCTTTTCTCAAACACCCATCATCACTCAGCTATAGTTCTAGAAATTCCAACCACTGATACCATTTTTTCAAAATCATACAATAAATCAATTGTATACGATTTTCAAAATGCAGATTATACAAGTATAAGTGCTAATTTATCTGTTATTAACTGGACAAATATTCTATCTACTAATGACCTTGATTACGCCGTTTCTCTATTCTACAATAAAATTTCTGAGCTAATTGAAAATTTTGTGCCAAAAATTATTAAAAAGGATAGAGTATCCGAACCTTGGCTTAATAAGAATTTACGTACCTTAAGAAATAAAAGAAATAAATTATTCAAGAAACTTAAGAATATGGACACCGTAAATGCAACCTTGAAACTAAAATACAACCAGCTAGCTTCAGAATTTTCAAAACAATCACACGAGGCATACGATCGCTATGTCCTTAATGTTGGCCAAAACATTATTCAGGACCCTAAAAAATTTGATGACTTTGTAAATATAAAGCGTAAGACTATGGGATATCCTTCAAATATGAACAGAGAAGCCAACTCTTCTTCATGCCCTAAAGTCATCAGTGATA
>OY987255.1:102592819-102600319 GCA_963920725.1 Rhamphomyia laevipes
TTCTGAAAAGTTGAAATATAAATAAATTTAATAATTGTTGAATTTTGAAAGCCGTAATTTCTGAATTAAATTCCATGAAGCGGTAAATTTGTCAATAACAGTTAAATTTACAATATTGAATAGCGGTACAATTTAAAATCAATAAATATTAAATTAAAATCACTAATATTTAAAATTATTAATAAATTAAATTTATAAATATTAAATAGATTAAGATATTTAAATCAACTATTATTTAAATTTATCAATAAATAAAAAATCAAACATTAAAGATATTTAAACAAATAAAAAACATGAAATGAAAGAATATTGACTACATTATAATAAATTCACAAATAAATATTAATAAATTACATTAAAAAAAAAAAAGGAATTAAATATAGTACTACTGCTATACAAAAATTACATAAAATAATAAAGGAATTTAATTGAATTAAACATTTTTTTTTTGGTTTTAATTTAAATAAATAATTGATTGAAAGTGACAAGATACTTTCTTTCATTTGGTACAGGTTATTGGGGTATGCTAATAACTAAAGGGTTATTATTATCAAAACAGGATATTTTCTTTACACGAAATATTTTATAGGTAATTCATTGTCAAGGAAATTTTCGTTAAAAATTAGCACTTTCCAGCCATCCTGGGAAGAGATTTCTATAGGCAATATTATTGAACAATTCGCAGATCAAAGTCAAAGGATACTATTAATCCTTGCACGCTCAGCGCATATTTTATGGTCCTTCGAACCGGATCTTGTAAAACTCAATCAATTATTATATTTTAAAACCAGGTTATTTATTGTTGATAGCTCCTCGTAATCGCCATGTCAAAAATTGATGAAAAAATTGCTAAATTATTAGTAAAACAAAACGTTTTGGGTAAAAAAATAAAGGGTTGTATTAGCAACATAGAAACAACGCCTGTCAGTGAACGACATAAAGGATTTTATGAAGTACAGAGTACGAAATTAAAAAATCAGTGGACACAATACGATGAAATTGACACCATATTGGGAGAAATATTAGAAGAAGCCCAGATAGATTCTATGAACAAATATTTCGTTGACGAAGAGTATTCAGCACTAGAAAAACAATATACGAAATGTCTTGGAGAGTTAATGAATGGATTATTATCAGAATCAACAGAAACTGTAACAACACCTCCGCCTACAAGCGAAAGAAGTGCAATCAGTGCACACCCACCATTACCGCGAATTACTTTACCAACCTTTAATGGTGACTATAGCGGATGGCGATCATTTAATGATTTGTTTCTCTCATTAATACATAATAATGCACATTTGCAGCCAGTACAAAAGTTGCAATATTTGAAAGGATGCTTAACAGGAGAAGCAGAAAGATTATTAAAAAACGTTTCTGTTACTGATCATGATTATGAACCTGCGTGGGAAAAATTGAAAACACGATATGAAAATAAACGTGTACTGGTGAACTTTCAAATAAAAAGCTTAATTAACCAACTTAAAATTATAAACGAAAGTAGTAAATCTATAAAATCATTAGCTGACACAACAGAAGAATGTTTACAACAATTAAAGGCCTTAGATGTAGACGTGTCAACATGGGACGCGTTAGTAATTTATTTAATGGTGCAAAAATTGCCATTTAGTACATTAAAATTGTGGGAGGAAGAACTTGGTGATTCTCAAACATTACCAACTCTAGAAAAGTTTGTAAAATTTTTGAATACAAGATTTAGAATATTGGAATCTGTGTCGCATTCAACAGCGACATCTAAACCACAGACGCAGAGTACTAAAGCATATCATGTTACAACTAATTCAGGTTGCCCAGCGTGTAAAGGTGCACATTACGTAGCAACGTGTAAAATATTTTTAGAAATGGAAATAGCTAATCGTCGAAGTTGTATAAGCACTTCAGGACGATGCTTTAATTGTTTATCCAGTAAACACAGAGTAAACCAGTGCACAAGTAAACAAACATGTCGACAATGTAATGGAAAACATCATACACTACTCCATGTAGTAAAATCGACGTCACCAAAAAATCAACAATTTAAGCCACATTATAACTCGCGAAACAATCAAGGAAGCAGTGACAAATTACAACAAAATCAATCAAAGGCATTAGATTCAAATCAAACACAAGAAACTGCAAATTTTTTTGTGACGGAACAACATAATGCGTTATTAGCCACAGCGCTAGTTCAGGTAAAAAATAAATTTGGAAAACCAATACAATTACGATGCTTAGTCGATCCAGGATCGCAATCGTCGTTTATTACGGAGAATAGTTGTAAAAAATTAGGAATTCATGGAACACCAATCAAGGTGGAAATAACAGGGCTGAACAAAAGTCAAACTACTCTATCAAATAGACAAATAAAGGTTCAATTGGCATCATGCAATTCAGAGTATGCAGCAATTGAAGTCAACCTATTAGTAATTAAAAGAATTACTGATTTATTGCCATCAAGTCCAATAACGATGCGACAATGGCAGCACATTGAATCATTAACACTGGCAGATCCAACATATTGGAATCCAGGTCCGATTGATATATTATTAGGTGCCAAAGTCTTTTCAGAAATTTTACAAGGAAAAATCATGAAAGGACCTCCAGAGGCACCTGTAGCATTAGAAACTATATTTGGATGGATATTACTGGGAAATGGACAAACTTCGACTACACAGGTAGTAGAAACATTTGCAGTGATAGAAAGGCCAAATGATGATCTTACAAATCAATTAAGAAAATTTTGGGAATTGGAAGAAATACCTTCAAAACCAATTTTAACAAATGATGAAAAATTATGTGAGCAATACTTTGATTCAACACATGAACGACTCATAGATGGGCAATATCAAGTCAAACTACCATTTAGAGATAATAAATTACCAGTTTTAGGTTCATCCAGAGAGATGGCGTTACGACGTTTTTACACAATGCAGAAACGTTTTACTGAAAATAAAGAATTTGAGCAAGAATATTCAAAATGTTTGGATGAATATATTCAACTGGGACATATGGAGAGAATAGAGGAACATGAAGGTTATAATCATTATTATATACCACACCACGCTGTTATAAAGGAAAGCACGACCACAAAGTTAAGGGTGGTATTCGATGCGTCGGCAAAAACACGAAATGGGAAATCGTTAAATGAGCAAATGTTGGTGGGCCCAACAAGACAACCTAAATTATTCGCCACATTGTTAAAATGGCGAAAATATAAAATAGCGATGACAGCTGACATTGAGAAAATGTACCGGATGATCGTAATGAATCCGAATCACAGGCCATATCATAGCATTATTTGGAGAGATCCAGTTACGAAAAGAATTCAAGATTACCAATTAACAACGGTGACATTTGGAACTACGTCAGCACCTTATTTAGCCATCAGAACACTGCAACAGTTAGCGGATGATGAAAAGAAAATATGGCCGTTAGCTGCAAAGGCAGCTTACACTGATTTTTATGTTGACGATTTATTGACTGGAGCAGATGAAATCGATGAAGCTAAAGAATTACAAAAACATTGTATTGAGATGTTAAAGAGGGGTAAATTTAATCTGAGAAAATGGGCAAGTAACCAACCAGAAGTACTGGCTGATCTACCAGTAGAACATAGAGCATTACAGGGTGTCTTAAAATTTGATGACCAAGAAACGATAAAAACTTTAGGCATACGATGGTATCCTGCCAAGGATTACTTCACTTTCGTGGTTAAGGAAGATAATGAAAAAACAATCATATCGAAACGAACAATCTTGTCCGAAATAGCCTCATTATACGATCCATTGGGATGGATTTCACCAATCATCATCATAGCAAAAATTATAATGCAGGAGTTATGGATAGCTGGATGTTCTTGGGATGCTGCTGTACCTTCCGAAATTTTGCTACAATGGAAAAAATTTAAACAAAACTTACATAACATTACAAGGGTTCAAATTCCAAGATGGTTAGGTAGTACCAAGATCACTGCAAACATACAACTACATGGTTTTTGTGACGCATCTATAAAGGCATACGCAGCTGTTGTGTATATCAGGGTACAACACGAAGATGGACAGATTACGTCAAACATGGTAACATCGAAAACCAAGGTAACACCAATCAAACCTATTACTTTACCAAGGCTGGAGTTAAATGGTGCAGTATTATTGGCCAGATTACTTAAGGTAACTATACATGATTTACAATTACCTGATGTTAGTATTACAGCATGGACAGATTCAATGATAACGTTGCAGTGGATTCAAAGTCATCCAGCACGCTGGAAAACATTTGTGGCCAACAGGGTATCAGAGATTCAAGAGCACGTAGAACCTACCAATTGGCACCATGTCCCAACATTAACTAACCCAGCTGATTTAGCGTCCAGAGGAATTATGGCATCAGATTTAATTAATAATAAATTGTGGTGGCACGGCCCATCATGGTTACAGCAAGACGAACATCATTGGCCACGTCAGGAGGTAGGAAAACAACATTGTACATTGGAGGAAAAGCCACTCAAAACAGCTGTCTTTGCCCTACAAAAAGTTGAAATATTGGAAAGGTTTTCATCATTTCCCAAATTAGTTCGTGTTATTGCCACTATACGGAGATTTTGTTTTAATTGTCAACATAAAGGGAATAAAATTATAGGGGTGTTAAATATTACGGAAATCAAAGAAGCAACTAATGTTATTTTAAAATTAGTACAGCAAAAAACATTTCAAAGGGAATATGATGCATTAAGGACTGGGAAACAAATTGATCAGAAAAGTAAGCTAATCACATTAACACCTTTTTTAGATCAGCATGGAGTAATGAGAGTACGAGGAAGATTAAACAATGCCAATATATCCTATGATCGGAAACATCCAATTATTCTTCCAGATAATCAATTTATAACAAATTTATTGATAGATCAAATTCATTTAGACACATTTCATGGCGGAATAACGTTGGTATTAAACAGCAGTCGGCAGCTTTATTGGATTTTAAACGGAAAGAAGGCAATATCACGTCGAATTAACAATTGTACGGTCTGCATTCGATTTAAAAGGAAAATGGCAACCCAGTTGATGGGTGATCTTCCTGCGTCAAGAGTAAATATTACCAAGCCGTTCGTTCACGTAGGAATAGATTATGCTGGACCTATATTCTTAAAAACATCACCACATAGAACCGCACGTAAATATAAGGGTTATTTTTGTGTATTTGTCTGCATGGCAACAAAGGCTATCCATCTAGAAGTAGTGTCTGATTTAACTTCAAAGGCATTTATAGCAGCATTTAATAGATTCGTGTCCAGCAGAGTTGTTAAATAATGAATTATTTTTGTAATGCATTATTTTTAATAATTAATAATTCAAAATAATGCATTCATTTTTATATAATTCAAATTCATAATTATTTTTGAATTAATTAATTAAAATAATGCATTAAAAATAATGCATTACTTAAAATAATTCGAATTATATGAATTAAATAAGAATTATTTGAATTATTTTTGAATTAACAAGAATAATTCAAAAATAATTCAAGTAATTCAATGAATTATTTTTTTTTTAATTCAAAAATAATTCAAATAATTCATTGAATTACTTTTCTTAATTCAAAAATAATTCAAATAATTCAATTTATTTGAATTATTTTTAATTTGTATAAAATAATTCAAATATATTGAATTATTTGAATTATTTTTGAATTAAGAAAAGTAATTCAATGAATTATTTGAATTATTTTTGAATTAAAAAAAATAATTCATTGAATTACTTGAATTATTTTTGAATTATTCTTGTTAATTCAAAAATAATTCAAATAATTCTTATTTAATTCATATAATTCGAATTATTTTAAGTAATGCATTATTTTTAATGCATTATATTAATTAATTAATTCAACAATAATGCATTAATAAAACAAGTAATGCATTATTTTAATTCAAATTGAATTATTAAAATAATGCTAATGAAGTTCAAAATGCATTACAAAAATAATGCATTATTTAACAACTCTGGTGTCCAGGAGAGGATTATGCAGCCACATTTACTCGGATCAAGGGACAAATTTTAAAGGTGCCCATATAATTTTAGAAAAGGATATTACCAAAGCCATAAAAGAGGCAACACCGCTATTGAAACAGTACTTAAGTTCAAAGGGAGTGACTTGGCATTTCAACCCTCCAGGGGCTCCACATTTTGGGGGAATGTGGGAAGCAGGTGTAAAGGCTGTTAAGTACCATTTACGTCGAGTAGTCGGAAAAACATGCTGTACATATGAAGAATATGCAACTTTGTTATGCCAAATTGAAGCATGTTTAAATTCCCGACCGTTATGTGCAATACCAAGTAATACGGATGAAATGGAAGTGTTAACTCCTGGTCATTTTTTAATTGGACAGCCACTGAACGCAGTTCCAGAACCTGGCTTTGGTAACGAAAAAGCAGTATTGGGACAACGATGGCGCCACATGCAGTATATGACGCAGCAGTTTTGGAATCAATGGCACAAAAATTATTTAAACCAACTGCAACAACGTCCGAAATGGTGCACAGCTCAGTCAAACATAAATGTGGGAGACATAGTCATTTTAAAGGAAGAAAATACATCTCCAACTGTTTGGCCATTGGGCCGTATACAACAAATATATCCTGGAAAAGATAATTTGGTTCGGGTGGTAGAGTTAGTAACTGAACATGGAACTTTGAAAAGACCAGTTGTAAAATTATGCCCATTAATAACACAACAACCAGATTAATTGTTGAATTAATTAATAAAATGATATGTTGTGTTGTGATGTATATGTTCTGTCTATTGAGTGTTTTGTGTATATTAAACTATTGCATAAATAATTAAAAAAATTTTTATTAACAGGTTAAAGAAAAAAGAAAAAAATATGACTAACCAACTTGACTGGGATGGGTTAACGATTTGGGAAGATATAATATTTGAAGCTCCTGATCAAGATTTACTGCAATTATTGAGTGATCCAGATGTAGATATTCTAACAGGATTGCCGAAGCAACCAGAATCAGGACTGACACCAAATAGTCAGCAAAAAGGACGTAATATCAAAAAGCAACCAACAACTACAACTGCTCAAGAACGAACAAATCAAACACCAGTAAAAATCAATGGCGGATGGGAAAGAGAATGGAATAAGTTGAGGCCATCTACAACCATTTCAGATATTAAAATGCGTTTGGAAAATGATATCCAAAAATTTGTTACGCGAGAAGGAGAAGAAATCTTTATACAAAAGAATATTTTAAAACGGATGGATTTTAAGAGAATTCAAGAATCCAAATCAAGAGAATTTAAAATTAATTTGCCAGATCGACGCGAAGTTACAGTTCGTGTATATATTGATGGGAAGGTGATGTTTCACCATCATCAAAAAAGAAAGCGACCCACACCTAATGGAAAGAAAAATGTTGAACAGAATCGTTCAAGGGGGGGAGAATGTTCAGGCAGAATGTAAAAAAACATATATTATTTATTAAAATTAACAATAAAACA